>JANHJO010002786.1:132234-143008 GCA_032468235.1 Pseudoxyrhopus heterurus
ATGTTCATAGTCATGGAAATAAAGAAAACTCTTTGAATGAGAAGGTGTGTCCAAACTTTTGGTCTGTACTGTATGTATATAATGAATATATATATTCTGTTGCAAGACAACTGCAATTTATAGCAAAATGGATATAGGATATAATTTATATGCTATGAGGCTTGCCCTTGCACCTACAGATCTTAATCCATTATCAAATGGTTCTGTAATTAAAGGTTTTTAAAAGTAGTTTTTATACCCCATGGAATCATTCTAGAGAATTGGCAATGTGGTCCCCGGCATACCATGTACAGATCTATATTCCCTAAGATACATAAAAGTCCTGCTACTCAATGGAGGTACATTGACCCTGACATGATTATTTTGCCAGTTCTTTTAAGAATTATCAATTAAGTATTGCAATTCATTATTTGTTCTTTGACCAAGTCGAACAGATAGTCACAGCCTGTCAAAGGGGGTACATTGAGGAAAGATAAGTCAGCTTGGATCTTGAGTGGAAAGTCATCAGGAAACTTCTTTGCCGGGAAAAAATTCAGAAAAGAATAATTTAAAAGTGATTAAGACAAAAAGGTAGAACGCTTATTATATTTATAGCTGGGTTATTAAAGTGTTTATATACTTCATAAAACTGTTTAAACCTGATAAAGTTCATTGTAAGTAAAAAAAAAGTTTCATACAATGCCTTATTATGTCAGGAAAGGGTGAAAATAACTTCTGAAAGTGTTTAAATAACTGTTTTAACAAATTCACAGCAGAAACTATGATGTTTAACCATAATAGCTATGAATAGAATCATGAGACCTTGAAAGTGTCTTCATTAGTAGCTTCAAAAGGACATTTGGCTTTCTGTAGATGGTACTGTTAATGCTGAACTAATCGGGGCTTTGCCCTGATCCAGCAAAACATATTCTCTCTTTGTCTCTGTATTTTACTGTCATTGTACTGTTTTGCAGTATTAAATTGCTCTGTTAATAGTTAATAGAGAGCTTCAAAGTATAAGTGACTCTACATTCGTAGTACCTGATGACTGAATATCATATAAATATATATTTTCTTTTAGTATCAAACCATAGTAATGTCAGAATACTCCCTTCTTGTATTATACATATCCTGTTCAACTTTCTTAAAATCTACACTCTAGATCGATATTTTTCAACCTTGGCAACTTTTAAGACACGTGAATTTCAACTGCTGACTGGGGAATTCCGGGAATTGAAATCCAAACATCTTAACCTTGCCGACATTGAGAACGTCAGTTTCTCTGGATTAAAAGATTCTCACAGCTGGTTTTGAACATCCAAGAGAATTTGGGACTTACATTTTTAGTACCTCAGTTATCTTGCTGCATTATTCTTAAACCTAATGGAAATGTCAAAGGCGGTATAACTTAAACAGATTTGCCCAAACAGGTGTCCTCAGTTAGTATCAGAATTCCTATGTAACAGAAAGTACTATTGAATTGTAAATTGGGACTTTAATATTTATAGAAATCACTTCTATAATTTCTGAGCCTTAGTGTATGTTCAGATTGGGCTAAGCCCACACCGCAGTTGTTTACATTTGTGTATCAGTTACAAGGCAGTTTACAACGATTAAAATATGAGCTGTAAAGCATTAATATATTAAAACTATAGAACAGAATCAGGAACATATGCAGTCACTGTCAGCACCACAGGAAAACTGTCACTGTAAATCTTAATAAGATGATATATCAGAGGAGAGAGGCTTTCCAACAAATTATTTGGCACGAGGCTGTTTAGGACTTTGTAAATCCATACCAATAACCGACTAGTACAAGTAACCAAGTATAGGTATAACATAGTTATGTATTACCTAATGCTTTTGGACCATCCAAAACAATCTCATTTTTCAGGAATATAGACATTATCACACCATGGATCATACTACATACAGGTTAACTAAAGATTGGGAAGTGAAAATAGACATTTGTAGGAGAAAGGCCTTATAAATATCTGGGGCAAAATTTTAGTGTACTTCATTTATTTAAGAAAATTTATATGGCCTCCCAACTCACTTTCAGTGACCCCAGGTGGCTTACAAGGATAAAAGACCAATATAAAACCAATAAAAAAAAGCAATAAGCCCCCTCCCAGTAACAACAATCAAATAAACTGATGGCTCCATCCCACTTTGGAATCCCCAGGCCCATTGGCAAAATCAGATCTTCAGGACCTTGCAAAAGAATGTCAAAGTGGGGGCTGATCTTATCTCCATGCGGGTGATATTCCACAGGGAGGGAGCGGTTATGGAGAAGGCCCTTCTTTTTGGTTCTGCTAGATGGACCTCCTTATTAAATGGGACCCACAACATTCCCTGCCTCCTTGCTGTGATGGACGGGGTAGATGTGGCTGAGAAAAGATGGTCCTTCAGATAACCTGGTCCTAAGCCATGTGGGGCTTTGAAGGTGACAAGCAGCACTTTGGATTGGACCCAGAAACAAATCAGTAGCTGATGCAGCTCCTTCAGAAGAGATAACACCTGTGCACATCTAGGTCTGCACAAAACCATGTAGGCTGCCGCATTTTGAACCAATTGAAGCTTCTGGATTCTTTTCAAGGGCAGCCCCATGTAGAGTGAGTTGCAATAGTCCAGATGGGAGGTGACCAGGCCATGGGTGACTATGAGCAGAGATTGTTGGTCCAAGAAAGGACGTAACCGGTGCACAACTTGCTATCGCACAAAAGCCCTCCTGACCACAACTGCCACTGCTCCTTGAGCAGGATTTGGTGTGTCCAAGAGAACCTCCAGATTACATACCAGGTTTTTTAGAATGAGAGATCTGGCCATTAACAACAACTTTGTCTTCTAAGGATTCAAATTTAATTTATTGGCCCTCATCAACTTTATTGCTACCATCAAACATAACTAAGCAAATAAGAATGCTGTAATTGTTATGAAGGAAACCTAAATTGAAACCTAAACCTCACTGAATATCTTTACATAGATATATCTAATACGTATACTACTGTACTGATAACTATTCTCGTATTTTTGTTACAGTATGTAAAGTAATTTTAAGAGTACTTTTAAACTGCACTTTAGGAATTAAATTTACTTCTAAAATAATAAACAGTAGTCAGTCCCAGAGGCTTCCCACATCAACTTTCATTTTGAAATGCAGACGCGGCCTTATGATATAAAACCTTATGACATTTTAATTAGGAAAATAGATCATGCAATTCCATACGATGGAATAAATTTTCCAAGCACTGCTGCTTTGGACTACTGCATGTTCTTGTAAATTGGAATAAAAATGCATTAAAACTCGTCTAAATTAAATCAGTCTTAAGGTAGGGAGAAGGCTGGAAAGAGAGAAACTTGTTTTTAATTTATGATGACCTTTCTTATACTTTAAATCTGGGCAAGGGAATATTGGTGTGCAGAAGCAACTGCAAGCAGCTCTTCCTTTTTTGGTGAGCCTTCTGAATTTGTTCATTTTTCTGCCGCAGGCAAAGGAGAAGATAGCGATATTCTCAGCATCAATGCAGATGCCTACGACAGCGACATCGAAGGACCATGCAATGAAGAAGATAATCCAGATGTGCCAGAACGGACGGTTGGAAGCGGAGCCGGTCAGATAGACGACCTTCAGAAAGACATTGAGAAAAGCGTCAACGAAATCCTGGGGCTTGCTGAATCCTCCCCAAAGGATTCCAAGGCGGCAGCTTTAGCAGTTCCTCCAACAGATGATGTTCAGCCATCAGCACAGCAGCTGGAACTCCTGGAGCTTGAGATGCGAGCGAGGGCTATTAAGGCCCTTATGAAAGCTGGAGATGTAAAAAAATAGCCGCAGGGCTATTTCATTTGTTAGATAGTTGGATTTGCTCTGATGAGTGTAGGGTCAGCTTCTTTCCACTCTACGGTCTATTTGGACTAGTTTTGACATTCCTCATTCAAGCCCTTTGGGTATTCTAGCTCATAGCCGAAATAGTTGGCAGCGGTTTATCAGGGCCGTCAGCCTGCTTTTGTGACTTATGTAAATGGATTGGTTTGAGGCTGTTTTTTTTTCCAGCTGGTCCTTTTTTCCCCCAGTTTGGGTTAGATTATTTCCCAACGTGAACTGGAAACAGAGGCAGTATGGATGCAGCTAAGCCCTGTTGCTTTACAGACCAGAATAATCCCAGGGTTAGCTCTAGCTTTTGAGGAGTTGAAATTTTGGTTGCTTTTAGGTAGCAGCTATAACTGCAGGGAAATAAAACGTAGAAGCACCACACATTTAAGAGAATACAGACCACAAGAATATCTTGCATCATCATCGTTTATGATGCTTTGTGATTACTTTGGTGCCGGCAACAAATGTTCATAATTCTACGGTTTGAAATTAAATATAATTCATGTCCCTCTTAATGGTGACCTTGGACATCTGTGTGTTATCTTACATTCTATTACAGGCAGTCCTTGACCAAGGACTACTTATTCGGTAACTGTTCAAAATTACAATGGTGCTGAATGAGGGGGACCTATGACCAGTCCATGAAGTTGTAGTCATTGCAGGATCCCTGTGGTCATGTGATCACGATGTGGGTGCTCAAGCACCTGAGCGAGCTGCAGTCACATGGTCGCCATTTGCAACCTTTCCTGCCAGCTTCCCACAAGCAAAGTCAATGGGGAAGCCGGCAGGGAAGGTCACAAATAATTTTGCAAGTTGCTCTTGCTGCTTTTTCTCCTGAAGAACCCCACTAGGGAGTATGAGACACCAGGGATTTTGTACTCCATAGTGTTCCCCAACCCCCCTCTCCAGTGCCAACTCTGGTTCCTGCCAGGTGGCCCACCACTCCCGAGTGCCCACCTGCTGTACCCTCCATGCTCCTTATCTGGGACTCCTGCCTCTTCCCACCGAATGACCTGCATAGTCATTAAGGGTTTCATAGGTTACAAGGGCAACTGGGATTACTGGGATTGTCATCCTAAGTGATGTCACATGATGTCACACATTTAGTGATGGCAATACAAGTCCCAATTGCTGTCATAATCCTATAAAGCAACTTTTGGTGGCTGCCTGAGAGTAGATAAGTATGTAAATTGCAGAATGTAAATTGATAGTTAGTTAAATATAAATTTTTGAGCATGGCTTAATCAATATGATGAAAGTAAAATTTGAAACTCAAAGGATGCTACAGAGACACCTGACTGTTAGAACAAGTGGTACAGAAGTACTTAATTTCTTGACCTGTGAGGTTCTTTTCTGTTCGTTATCAGTAATGTTTTGGAACTTCTCTTTGGCAAAGCCAAATTACATTTACACTTAGTTTAGAGGGAGTTGTGTTTCTTTCTTAAATATTTGGCTATTGTGAACTATAGAGAAGAGTAATGCCAGATGTGAAATGTTAAAAGAAAAGTACTTTTGTTTGAACGTGCAAAATGCTTTGTAGTTCTTTGTTCGGGGCACGTAGCACACCAGCTTGAAAACATAGGTGGAAAATCAACATGTAGAAATGACTGGCAATAAATTGACTTATTAAATGCAAATTCGGGAGTTTTTTTTTTAAGAATTTTTTTTGTGGTCCAGTGGGGAATCCAAACTGGAGCAAGGCAGCACATGCCAAAAAGCTTTGCAGGATATGGAAGTATACCGAAAGTGTGGTTACTTGTTCTATGATACTGCAAAACAGAGAAGGAATGAAAACAAACTGGTTAGGAAGTACCCATTTTATATTACCCTGTATTCTCCTATCTTCTTAAGCCTGGTTATTTTGCTTACAGGGGGAAAAATGAAGATAATGGAATCAGGTAAACATCATAGACTGGAATAAAGAGACAAAGGCGGTTCAAAAAAAAGGGGAATAGGTTTATTTCTCTCCTAGAATGTGTAGGGCAGCTGACTGAAGGAGAAAACTAGGAGTGGAATGAATAGGAATTGGCCCTCTGGTGTTTCAGCAAATCCTGCCTTTAGTTTCCAGAAATGATCAGGGAGCCAAACACATCAGGGGCATTTAGAAACCACGTTTATGGACTATAGTTTTAGGTAATGTTGGTTTCAACATTTGCAATTTAAAAAGCAAAAACCTCTAACTGGGAAATTTCAGCTAGTCCTTGTGAACAATGGAAGGAATCACTTAGGCAAATGTGATTGGAATGGTTTCATAGAGATTAGAATTATGTTTTTTTATTAGTTTTGGAAATATAAAATCGGTTTATATTTCTTTTCATTTAAGACTTGTTTGGAAAACTGCATTCATTAAATATGTGAAACCTACGCAATTCAAACAGTTCACTTCTCAGAAATATGTAGTATGAGTATAGGACTATTTAATTTTGTATTTGCTCATTATTTTGGTACTTAATCACCTGATTCGTGAAAGTTTTTTTTAATGAACCATCTAAATAATATTTAAGCCTTAAAGCTCGTTATTTTTAAGTACTTTTATTGCAGCATCTTCTTTTATGCAACTATATATTAAACAGTTCATGACTTTGTTTTTTCAAAAAGTCAGGTTTAGACTCACTGTTGTCTAAAAGAATACAATGAGTGGGTAACCTTTTCCTCCTAGCTCACAATACTTCATACTTTTACATTTACTTTTACATTTTGTTTCTATATCACTGGAGAAAGCAATTTTGCTTGGAAGAGTTAGCTGTGAAAGGAAACTAGGCCGTCAAAGAACACGGTGGCTGGACTCCATCAAAGCTGACACCAGCCACAGCATAGAAAATTGAAAGAACTCAAGATCGGAAGATGTGGAGAGACCTGGCCCATAGAATCGTCAAGAGTCAGACACAACTGAATGGATAACTTCATCATCATCATTTGTTCCTATGAGAAAACAAATGGTTTTTCCCATCCCATAACCACCATCACTATGTGTAGCATTTTAAGGAGCATTGGAACCAGATTGGCTCCTGTTTTCATTAAAGGAAAAATACAGTGCATCACATAGCAGAAGATACAGCTGTGCATCTTGACCTGGGAAAGCGGAGAACTGACCAAGGTTGCAGACGATACTAAACTATTCAAGATAGCAAAAATCAAACATGTGTGAGAAGAGCTTCAGAACAATCTATTGAAGAATGGTTAATCAAATGCGAATACAGTTAAATTTAATAAGTGTGAAAAATGATAGATAAAATAAAATGCCCTAATGGTACACATACATGTGATGGGGTCCAAGCTCTCTTTTTACCAACCTGGAGAAAGCTCTTAGTGTTATAATGAACATATCAACTCAATATATCTGGCAGCTGTGAAAAAGGCAAATTCCATGATAGGAGTCCCTAGAAAATTGTCAAAATTGTCATGCCTTTTCAGGAAGAGATGATCCATTGCATCCAGAATTATGTATGCTGTTCTCTGATACCACATTTGAAAAAAAAAAGTGAAATAAAAGTAGAGAAGAGGGCAGCCAAAGTGACTGAAGGCTCAACACTCTTCTGTGAGAAAAAGCTAGAATGTTTGGGATTCTAGTTTAGGAAACAGCCAAGTGAGGGGGGTTATGGTTGAGATGTATAACATAATATATGCTGTGGTGAAAATGGACAGTTTTGTCTCCTCTCTAAACATCATCCATGGAGTAATTTGGAGGGAGATTGAAAGCAGAGAAAAGAAAGTATTTCTTTGCTCAGTGCAAAATTAACTTACGAAATTCATCATCACAAAACATGATAATGACCATTAAGTTGGGTTGCTGCAAGAGAAGATTAATAAATTCATGGAAAGCTGGTCTATCAAGGACTATAGTTTTGAGATTGAAACTGGGAGACTGAGTTTTAATCTCACTTTAGTCATGAAAGCCAGCTGAGTGACTTTGGGCCAATCACTCAGCCCAACTCATTTTAGTTAATATAGAAGGTTTCTTCTCTAGAAATGCTGTAATGTCCCTGAGGACATGCTAGTAAATCAAAACGGTTCCATCAGAAGAATTTGTTTTGCTGGACTTACAAAAGAGGCTGTTTAAAATATTGAAGAAATTCATAACAAGGATAAACCATCTGAATGGACTATAGTCTTTTACAACAACAAGATTGTTGTTGTAAAAAAGAAGGAACACAAAATTGGTTTATTTGACCAGGATTAAAGTGGGAAATGTTGCTATTTTGGGCTATGCTTTTTAGATTTGCTGATATCTGGACTATGAAAACGTTGTGTACTGGATTTGTTTACATTTAATATGGTGTTTAACATATTCCCTTCCAGTTACTTTATATATCTTAATTTGATTGCATTCAAACTGGCTGTGTATTAAAAAAGTAAAGAAGTTTGGAGAACTTGCTCTTTCTAAAGGAAAAATTATCCTTCTTATGTTAAATGTTAATTTTTTTGTTCATATTAGGACACTGGGATTTTACCTTTGCTAGATGTGTTTAATTAGGAACTGAGTCATGGAATAATTATCTGAATGGGATATGTTGCTATCTGGAGGGATGCTTTTCGGAACTGTTAGCATTTGGAATTAAAGAAATGTTGTATATTGAGTTTGTTTACAGTTAACATGGTGTTTTCCCTACAGTTGCTCTAGAAGAAAAAGATGTTTGTGAGATTTTTTAAAAGGAAAAATGGTCCCTCTTTGTCATTTTAAACCGTAGGAGTTTGTTTGTTTGTTTGCTTACAATAGGATTACAGGACCTCTTTATGCCTTTTAAATGTGATTTTGCTTATGTTTAGGAGTTCAGATGTGGAATGTTGAGTTTTATATATGTTCATTAAAATTATTATTTTAGAGCTCTCTTTGGATTTTGGTGTTTTTTGTTTTTGCTGGCACCTGGATTGGAGAAGATGTTGGATTTGCCTACAGTTAAGAGATGAATGATGGAATGAAGAAATTTATATTTGTTAATTAAGAGCAGGTGAAGAGTTTATGAAATTGTTTATATTCGACGTGATGAAGGTGGGAAGTTGATTTCTTGGAGGGGGGGTCCTTTTCCTTTTTTAGTTCGTTATTATCTCTTACTGTTGTAACTAAAACCCTTAATAAAAATTATAAAAAAAAGAAGTGTACAGTACACACACACAAACACACACAAAGATTTGTACATGTGCTGTGGATACCAGCCTACATTAGCAATTCTGCAAACTGCCAGCCTCATGCCAGCTAGTTATTCAACCTTCAGTGAGTCAGGGATGTCATTTGGTCATTTGCTGAGACAAATTACCCAAGCCTTCCTTTCTTTGCTGAAAATAGAAAAATGTGACGTCTTTTTAAACAAGAACAGCAGCTATAGATAGGGAGAAAAATGCTGTCTATCTCTTCTGCAGTCTCAGTATTAATTTATAAAAATTCCCAGGAAATGGGAAATGGAGGAATAATTAAGGCAGACAGAATATTTATTTCATGAAACCTTTATCTCTGGAAAAAATAGGTAAAAACAATACCACTAGGAACGTTGTGTTAAGTTTATTTTTAACTGTCTGTGCTAAAGTCTAGCATTTTTATTCCTTTGTACAAATTAGAAAGTTGAGCGTATCCCAGCCTTCTATCCTTCAGGCTGACCTTAACTTTAATTATAATCCTCTGGTCAAGTGTATATTTATTTGCAATTCATCTGTAGAAAACTACCATCTTGTCGTCTACCTGGAACTGCATAAGGTGCCTTTTGTACAGATAGTCCTCGACATAACAAACATTCATTTAATGACCCTTCAAAAATTACAACGACCCGGAAAAAAAGTGACTTCATGATCAGTTTTTCACATTTATGACTGTGGTAGCATCCCCACAATCATGTGATCAAACTTTGGCAACCATCACGTATTTACAATGGTTGCAGCGTTCCAAGATTGTCATTTGCAACCTTACTAGGGAGCTTCTGAAAAGCGAAGTCAACGGGGGAATTTATTTATTATTTCTTCAGTGTATGGTAATGGGGAAGCGAGATTCGCTCAACAACCATAAGATTCACTTAAAAGTTTCAGTGATCTGCTTAAAAACCATGATAAAAATGATCATACAATGGGGCACAATTCACGTAACAATTGTCTTGCTTAGCAATGGAAATTTTGGCCTCTATTGTAGTCATAAGTCAAAGATCACATACCTGTACGGCACCATTTGTTTTTAAATAAAGTTTGATGTTTCTCACCAGTTAGATTGTTCTGCCTACCAAGGAGGAAAAGAAGAGCTGAAATCTCTAATGAATGCTTCTAGGTCGGTGATGGCTAACCTTTTCGGCACCAAGTGCCCAAAGTGTGCGCGCACGTGCACATCCCCCAAATGAAACGTGCACATGCGCCATGCACATGCATGCGTGACCCCCATGCTCACATGCATGCACATGCGACTCGTGCATGTGCCCCACCCTGGCGCATATGTGCATGACCCATGCACATACACCCCATCCTCCACGCATGCACACCTGACCTCTGTACGCCTCCCACGCAGGCGCCGCAGAGACCCGAAGACCAGCTGGCCGGCTGGAGGCATACGCGCACATGCGCAGCGAGCTCAGCTGGGGTGATGGCTCACGTGCCCAGAGAGAGGGCTCTCCGTGCCACCTCTGACACGTGTGCCATAGGTTCACCATCACAGTTCTAGGTTATGCAGCCAAAAGTTGGCATTGCAGAAATTGTTTCTTTTCCCCCCCCTGTTTCCACCTTTTATCAATTACTAGCTGATTACCCGGCCTTGCTCGGGCACCCCAGGACCCACTTTAGTCTGCCAAGGGGAAAAGCAGGCCTGCCTGGTTAGGCCCAGAAATGAGGTTTCCAGGTGTTTTCCCCTGAACAGGCCGCACATGCCAAGCCTACCACACCCCAGGACCCACTTTAGTCTGCCAAGGGGAACAGCAGGCCTGGCTGGTTAGGCCCAGAAATGAGGTTTCC
>JANHJO010002786.1:168360-178923 GCA_032468235.1 Pseudoxyrhopus heterurus
ATCATCAGTTTGGAGTCTCTACGTTCCTATAAAAGACCTCCAGCCCCCACTTGAAGTCCTTTGGCTCTTATCTGGCACCAATTTGCCTTGACTGTTAGTAGATAAGATTCTTGTGAATAGGTTGCATGGAATAAACGTGAACTCTATCCTGACTCCTGATTCTTTGCGCCTGGCATGTTTACATCGTCAGTCTTTGTGTGTCCTATGCATTTGTTTCTGTAATGTCCCAGTTGTTGCTGAGCCAGGTCCCCACATTATTGGACTATTTAGGAATCCATAGTTTTTCTCCGCCTTATCACCTTATAGAGAGAGGAGGAGTCTCTCATTTCACTATATATACCCTCCCATCACATATCTCTCTGATTCCTTGTCACATTGGCAGCGTTGCAACTCTGAGGAGTGCAGCGAGCAACTAGTTAGGCCTCAGTTCTGAGGAACTGGGCCCACTAGGCCTCTATTCTCTGAGGAAAGTAGGACCTATACCTAAAGCTCTGAGGAACACATCCTGTCACAGTACCTATGTTCTGACAAAGGAGAAGTGTGCTGAGGCACACTTGGAGCTGTTTAACCAAGAAGAAAAACCAATATGCAAGATTAGATAGAATAGGACTGTTTATTGTTTTGCCAAGTGTTGTACATTAAAGATAGTTTTGTTCTTTAATCGCTTCAAGTCTCTCATGTTGTCCTTGGCAGTGAGTAGTCACAAAGTCCAACCACCCAAGGTCCTTGCATTTTTTCTGACATGTAATTCCTTATGAAAATTATTATGAAATCTGAAAAAGAAAGGTCCATATAAAGCAGGGGTGTCAAACTCGATTTCATTGAGCATTGCATCAGGGTTGTGTTTAACCGCGCGGGGGGGAGGCATGGCCAAGGGACATGGCCAGCTCAATGTCATTCTTGTTGGGGGCGCCTGTGGCGGCCTGAACACTCTGCCAGCAAAAATGGACTCCTGAGCTCCATTTTTGGCTGCAATGGTCTCCTGCAACCCTCTGCCAGCAAAAACAGAGCTCCGTTTTCTCTGGCACAGGCACCATGGGCTGGTCCTTCGCTGTTTCCAGGGTGGCCCCATGGGCCAGATCTAAACACCCCGTGGGCCATATCCAGCCCACGGACCTTGAGTTTGACACCCCTGATACAAAGGATCCTCATTTGGGGGCCATGTTGGCAATACAGGTAGTCTTTGAATTGTCACTTAGTGACCATTCAAAGTTACAACAGCACTGGAAAGAAAAGCATCTTATGACCATTTTTCACTCTTATGACCATTGCAGCATCTCCATGGTCACGTGATTTACATTCAGATGCTTGACAACTGACTCACATTTATGATTGTTGAGGTGTCCTGGGGTCATGTAATCACTTTTTGTGACCTTCTGACAAGCAAAGTCTATGGGGAAGCCAGATTCACTTTAACAACTGTGTTACTAATTTAACAAAGGCAGTGATTCACTTAACAAATGTGGCAAGAAAAATCATAAAATGGGACAAAACTCACTTAACAAATTTCTCACTTAGCAACATTAAGTTTGGTCATAAATTGAGGATTATCTGTAGCACTTAATCTGAAAGGGCTGCTCTGAACATTCATCCTTTTTTTTTTTTGCTGAAATATCTGGCAGGTTCTTCACATATCTTAGCCGGGCAATTTCTTTCACAAATTACAGTACATGAGGGAGGATAAAGAAAAAAATGAGATGATGACATCTGTGATTCTTGGTGTTCATCCTCACTAGAGACTTATAACATTTTATAGTATCACCCACCCATCATTAAGGCAATATAAAGCCCTGTCTCTATTACTCTTACATCAGCACTGTGATTGGAGGCCACCAGACATATAAATCAACAGTGAAAACAAAATAACTTAGTAAAGAATTGAAAGAACGTATCCATGGACATGAAAGGTCGGCAGTTCGGCGGTTCGAATTCCTAGTGCCGCGTAACAGAGTGAGCTCCCATTACTTCTCCCAGCTTCTGCCAACCTAGCAGTTCGAAAGCATGTAAAAATGCAAGTAGAAAAATAGGGACCACCTTTGGTGGGAAGGTAACAGTGTTCCGTGTGCCTTCGGCATTTAGTCATGCCGGCCACATGACCACGGAAACGTCTTCGGACAGCGCTGGCTCTTCGGCTTTGAAACAGAGATGAGCACCGGCCCCTAGAATCGGGAACAACTAGCATGTATCTGCGAGGGGAACCTTTACCTTTACCTTTATCCATGGATCATTCTTCTGAAAGGTTCAAAAATTCCTTTTTTTTAAATTAAAGCCAACTTTTCAGAAACTTAATATCAACAAGAAGAATTTTAATAAAATAACTTGACCAATTCCCTGCTGGATTAATGTCTGATGCTTGTCCATAGGGAAAAAAAACCCAGAAGTTGATAATACAAGTGGCAATTTGGACAAAGAAGAAGTCCAAGTCACATATGTGAAAGGTCTCTAATGAGGCTTGGAACAGCTGATCCTTGGCTCTACAACCAATAGCTAGCTAAAATAAGCAATTTATCTAGCAATAGTAGCTAAGGTCTGGCTAAGCTGCTATGTGACCTACAGAACGTAGTTCTAGTTTCAACAGCAAAGGGAATATTTGGTTTTGGCTGATTTGTTAAAGATAAGTGTTTAATTAATTAATTAAACAATTAATTGTTTATCCTGATTGATGATTCCTATTATATTGGCGGCGGCTGCTAATGAGTGATTATTAATTTGAACCTGACAATGGTTTTGAAGTGCTGAATTGAAATAAGGTCACTGTTATACCCAGCACTAATCTAATTTTATTTGAAATTTCTCAGTTCTATACAGCTTGTACGACTTTTTTCTATCTTCTTTTTTCTTCCTTTCCACCCTCTTTTTCATGGTTTCTCTTTTAAATATCTGTTAACACTTAAAGTGAAAGGAAAGAGTGCTTTAGGGATTACTGCTTGGATTTGACAGGTTGGAAATTATGAAACCTTATGACTGAAATCAAGCAAAGTCAATACAGAAAGAAATCTGGTTCTTGCAGTTCATACAAGTGAGTGCCTTTTAATAAAACTTCTGCTACAGCCTCTTACTATGATGTATCTTCCTTTATCTAAAGCCTGTTTATGTAAATGTGTTGTGCAGTTTATACTGCAGTCTTAATATAGAGGTAGAAATACAGGCCCAAACTTGGCAAATTGAAGATCCATTGATTTCAATTCCCAGAATTCCCTAGCCAGCATGCTGATTGCCAAGTTTAAGAAACACCAAAGAGATGAATAACTCCAAGGATTAATCAACCACTTGTGTTTTGTGTGTCGAGGGCAGAGTAAGAGATCCAAGTCAGTCATGTAAACTGAATCCCAAATGTTATAATACGGCCAACATTACCAATAAAGGAAAATATCTATAGCTCAGGGTTGAAATGAGGATTCCTGGGTACTCTCTGAGCTTGCTTGTTTTTTTACAGATGTTTCATTACCCAAACTAGGTAACATCATCAGTATTAGCACTGATTGGATAATAAAACATCTGCAATAAAACAAGCAAGTTCAGAGAACACTGAGAATCCCTCACTGCCAACATTATTAGACCTTTTTGGGGATGGAGGGAAGGAGGGAGGGAGGGAGAGAGAAAGAAAGAGATGCATCCCAGTTTTGTTTCTGCTTTGATTTTGTATTCATATCGAGCAGATTTCTTACCCCTATAAAAAGAGCCATGTTTCTGCCATTGTGTTTTTCTGCACAGGCCTCTATGTTCTTCCCCTTCTTGATAAGTGCAGGAGATTGGTGAGCAAATTTATTAGGCATGCATTATGCCCATGGAAATACTATAAAGAGCTGTGGTAGCACAGTGGTTAGAATGCAGTATTGCAGGCTAACTCTGCCGACTGCCAGCAGTTTGATCCTGACTGGTCCAAGGTTGACTCAGCCTTCCATCCTTTCAAGGTCAGACCCAGATTGTTGGGGGCAACATGCTGACTCTGTAAACCACTTAGAGAAGACTGTAAAGCTGTACCTTCCTTGTGACTTTCCTTTGTCTGCTACACTCCTCATCTTTTCTACCTGTAGCAGTTTGGCTCAAGGTTGTAGCAGATGGCTTGCTCACATGATAAGCTGCAACTATGATATCTCTGCGAACTGCACCCATTGGTACCATACCGAAAGATTTTTTTTTAAAAGATGAATAAATGACACTTAACAAAGAAAGCAAACACAGGTTGAGAAAGAAATGGGGATGCCAAGAGTCAGAGTATCACACCTGGTTTCCCCAGAGCTGCTGTAGGCACATTTTGAATTGGCAAAGGCTTCTGCAAATTGGCTTTTTGCTACAGCTGTGCATTTGTGGCATTTAAGCGTTGTTTTCTGGTACATTTTCATAGACCCATGAGGAAAATAACGGGGGCGGAGAGAAAGGGATTGCAGGAGGACTGATGGCTTCTTGAAATGAAGCAGCACTTCTCAATTTAAATTTCAAAAGGCCAATTCAAAAGGTTGGTTTGCCATTGTAGTTGTGACCCCAGTCGAAGCCTGAGAAAAACCCTCATCTGACTGCGCGTGTTTTACTATTTTGCAAATGAGTATTTTGTAGAGTTGGTAGCCTACCAGACAAATGGGGTGATAAAATTTCACTTTCAGTTGTCTTCCTTTATACCTCGTGAAATTGCAATCAAAAAGTTATAAAAATTGATAAAACGATGTGCTTTGTTGAAGCAGGAAACAATGCAATCTGTAATATGTAACAAGTAGTGTGAAGTGTGTGTGTCAAGACACCCAAGAAACCAACATATATATGACCCTGTAATCACAATAGGGACTGATAATCTATATTCTACAAAATCACTTTGTGTTTATCTGTTTGTCTATATGTACCATCAAGCTAACCCAGACAATGCATTATATCACAACCCCAAATCCACTAATTTAAAGAATGCATACAAAATCTGGGGCACATTATTCCAATTGAACTAAAATTTCCAGGGTGTTCAAATGAGTTTTATTCACAAAGTTATGGCCATTGCAGTGTCTCCGTGGTCATGTGATCATGATTTCTGACACCCTTGCCAGCTTCCCACAAGCAAAGTCAATGGGGAAGCATGCAGGAAGTCGAAAATCATGATCACGTGGCTGTGGGAGGGACATTCCTCAAGTTAAATATCTTTCTTCTTTAATAAACTGATGTTTTCTTAAATTTTCAAAGCAAACAGATAGCAGAAAAATGCAATGTTCATTTTTGTCACATGAGACTACATTACCTTTCTCTCATGGGTCACAGGGTTGTCTAGTTTGTTATAACAGTCGGATGATTAAGAGGGCATGCTCGATGAAAATTATGGTCACACTGGCTAGGGATGTTATCCCGAAGAAAGAAGAAATAGTGCAATTCTTGGTGCAGCCAGGGGGTAATCCAAAGAAATACAAGAATGCAGCTTGGATCAAGAAAATGGAGTCAGCAGAAACATCAGAAGTTTTGTGGAATGACCAACGGCACAGTGGAAGGCACAGTTGCTAGTCAATGGTGACAAACTGAGAGAGGTTAACAACAAGAGAGGAGCTTTTCAAGGAAACTCTTACACAACAGTTTGTCATTACATCAGTTCATATTGAACCAATCAGACCATGGCTATCAAACATCAAAAAAAAAAATATCTGCCAGGTCATCCCATCTCCTTTACATGGACAATCTGAGTCTGCATGGAAAAGCATCTGAAATAGAATAGTTGCTAAACACTGTTTGAAAATACAGTCAAGATATTTCAATGGAGTTTGGCCTGGACAAATGTGCCACTCTTACCATCGACAGGGGGGGAAAATAGTATAAACTGAAGGAATCAAGAGATCTTATGGAAATAACATAAAGAATCTGGATGAAGAAGATCCCTACAAACACCTGGGCATCCTTTAGGCTGACAGCATCAAGCACACTGAAGTGAATAATAAGGTCAGTCGTGAATACGTCAGAAAAGCGAAGTCCACATTCAGTGGCAGAAATACCATCAAGGGGGATTAACACCTGGGCAATTCCAGTCATTAGATATATAGCTGGAATAGTGGACTGAACTCAAGCTGAAGTAGAAGCCCTGGGTAGGAAGACCAGAAAAATAATGACTATGAATCATGCTCTTCATCCACGTGGCGATGTTGACAGACACGATTTACCAAGGAGGATCGGCAGCCGTGGAATGTTGCAAGTATACCAGACAGTTGAAGAAAAATGGACATTGGAAGACTATCTGAAGGACAGTGAATAAGATGCAGTGAAACTAATACACCATGAGGGTTTGCTGAATACCAAAGAGACCAAACTGGCCTACAAGAAAGATCAAATGAAAAATAGAAAAGAGACATGGCAAGGCAATTACGTGGCTGGTACATAAAATAAAATTAAATAGCAGGTCAAGTAGATAACAAGACCTGGCAATGGCTAAAAGCAGGAAATTTGAAGATGGAGACAGAGAGGGTAATTCTCGCTGCACAAGACCAAGCCTTAACAACAAATACAGGTAGTCCTTGACTTACGGCCACAACTGAGCCCAAAATTTCTGTTGTTAGGTGAGACATTTGTTAAGTGAGTTTTGCCCCATTTTATGACCTTTCCTGTCACTGTTGTTAAGCAAATCAATGCAGTGGATTAGTTAGTAACCCGGCTGTTTAGTGAATCTGGCTTCCCCCTTGACTTTGCTTGCCAGAAGGCCACAAAAGGGGATCACATGACCTTGGGACACAGCAACGGTCGTAAATATGAACCCGTTGCCAAGCATTTGAATTCTGATCACACGATCATGGGATGCTGCAATGGTCATAACTGTGAAAAACGGTCATAAGTCACATTTTTCATTGCCACTGTAACTTTGAATGGTCACTAAATGAACTGTTGTAAGTCGAGGACTACCTGTACATACAAAGCCAGAATTGAGAAGACTGCAACAGACAGCAAATGCTGCCTCTGCAAAGAAGCTGAAGTAACAGTGGAATACTAGTTATCTGCTGCCAAAGGATTATATAGACTGAGTACCAACAACGGCATGACAAAGTAGCAACAAAGATTCATTGGAATATCTTCGAGAAATGCCATTTATCCGCAAGCAAGGACTGGTGGGATCACAATATAGACAAAGTAATAGAAAATAAAGAAGCTAAACCACTCTTGGACTTTAGAATTCAAACAGAAAATCATCTGTCCCAGATTTAACCATTGTGGATAAAAAAAAAAGACAAAAAAATTTGGATAGTCGATATTGCAATACTTGGGCACAGTAGAATAGAAAAGAAAAAAAAACCTAGAGAAAGTCATGAAATATAAAGACCTGCAAATAGAAATACAATGACTATAGCAAAAGAAAGTAGGGATAGTACCAATTGTAATCAGTGCCTTGGATGCAATTTCAAATTGTCTGGAGCACCACTTGAACACCATCAATATTGATATTGATAATATCACCACCAGTCAATTCCAAAAGACAACTTTGGTTGGACCAGCTTACATCCTGCAATAGTACTTTTAGCACCTTTCAAGCAACATCTCCCTATAGTATCCCAGGTCCTTGGGAAAGACTTGATAGGTGGACAAAAATGCCAAACATCTGGCTGACTGTGCACTCAGCCGTATTAACATGGCTTACATGAGGACTTGCTTTAAAAAATGAAAATGCAGATCTTTCTCTCACTCCAACATTAGCCCCTTTCTGTTTTTCAATAGACCAGAAATGAAACATATTCTGAATTATTGCTTTGAAAGAATGCCATCTTTCTTTATCATTTGAAAGGAGCCTCTCTCTCTCTGTCTTTTTGTTTAAACAGATAAGATCTCTCACAGCCTGAATGATATTTCAGCTACCAAATGAAATATCAGAATGGAGGAACTTGATATCTGAATGTCACCGGGGTAATATTTCCATTTCAAAGGGGAAAAAAAAAAAGCAAGAGTTATTTTCTTTACCCAGAGACCTCAGTTAAGAAGACCAGATGGAGAAAGGGACAAAACGAATACCATTTTGTCGATTCGGTTGATGGAGTAGGAGGTATCTCTTGGCTTCACTGAAGTCTGGAGTACCTTCTTCATGGTCTCCCACATGGTTGTTTTTGCTTCACAAGAGTGAAAGAACAAGGCCCCTGAGAAACTTGTTATCAGCAATGAAAGTGAGATGAGTTATGCGCTTCAAAGAAAACTACAAAAAGAAAGAAACTTGTACTACCTTAGAAGTTAACAAACTTATCTTTACAGAAGCTTTCATGGCTCATGCACCACAAGCAAAGATCCCACGCAATACCATTCTGAAAAAAATAATAATTAGATTTCTAGCCGGCAAGAGGAGAGAACAATGCAGCTCAGATATATGGAAGATAACTGGGCGAAAAATGTAATCTTATTATGACCCGTGTTCTATCCTCTAACTATTTTAATAATTTTGAAGGGAAAAAACGGGGAGAAAAAATTCAGAAGAACTCTGTTCAATTAGCAGAAACTACCCTGGCATTTCACAGGCATTCTGCTTTGATTGATAAAATGTTGAAATGTCTCACGTACCGGAAAATACTTTTTGAAAAGAGCTCGCTAGATGTGAATTAACATTCTACAAATATCTCAATTTTATGGCTGGGCATATCTTTGGTCCTGTACAAAATTAGTAATGCTAAATACTAAGACCCTGTTAATGTCTTAATAGGCTGATGACCCAACCAAGCATGCACAGAAGGATAATTTAAACCAGCAATCGGTTCCTAACAGCAGCTACATGTCTTGTGTTTTTCTCTGTGTCGTCTTCCAAGGAACCAAATCATCCCTGCAGCTTGATTTTATGCCTTGACGGTACCGTAGAACGGTTTTGTGCAAAGAGAGGTTATTGTGTACATATACAACATGTACCAAAAAGAAATTCAATGTATCTGTGCTGCTACATCAATAGATTGTAGTCATTTGGCACAAAGCTAATTAATGAAAAAATATAGGTTTCTCTCTCATAGAAAACAATTTGCATATCTTTGCCATAGGACTGAAGGTTGGTACCCATTGTGGTAGCATCTATGTCTAGTCTAGTGAAAAGAAGGACTAGGGAAGCCATGATAACAGTCTTTCAATATTTGAGGGGTAGGCCCAAAGAAGAGCGGATCAACCTATTCTCCAAAGCATCGAAGGCAAGACAAGAAGCAATGGATGAAAACTGAACAAAGAGAGAAGAAACCTAGAACTAAGGAGAAACTTGCTGACAGTAAGAATAATCAACCAGTGCAACAACTAGCCTTCAGAAGTTGTGGGTGCTCCAACATGAGAGGCTTTTAAAAAGGGACTGGACAATCATTTGTCAAAAATGATTGTTTAGCATGGCTGACTCAGGAATTCTGGGAGTTGAAGTTCACAAGTCATAAAAGGGCCATAGTACCCCACCCCTGCATTAGAACAAGGGTTTCAAATGCCTGGGCCGTGGATTGGTACCAGTCCATTGCCTCTTAAAAACCAGGCTGCACAAGCAGCAGGAGAGTGAGCAAAGCTTCATCTGTGTATGCACAGGATGTTCATCTGGGCATGCGAAGAAAAACCCCACCCCAGTCTGTGGAAAATTTATCTTCCATGAAATTGGTCTCTGCTGCCAAAACGTTTGGGGTCCGCTACATTAAAGCATCACTGGCAGATGACCAACCTATGACCAGAGTTCTTCAAATGAAGGTTTTTCCATAATTACTGTCAAATAACGATCAAATAAATCACTCCTTTGCCTCCTCCAAAGAATTTGGTGCAGGATAGTCCCATTTCATCAGGAGTCAGGAGTTGCCCCATTGTGTCTCTGGGAGAGATGTAAGGCACAGAAATTGATGTTTGCCATGTCTTCCCCTTGAGCTTCATTGTTCAGGGGGGATTTGTGACTTTGCCCACCAATCATTACAATGTTCAAGATTTGTAGAGGTCAGTTGGAACTGTTCCTTCCTTAGAGTATATGAAAAATAAGAAAGAAATGGTTTATTCAGTCAGGAAGAAAGAATTAAAGCAGGCACAATGAATCCGTCACAATAAAAAACTCAATCCATGACTTGTGACTGAAACATTTTTTTTATTAAAAGAACGTTAAGAAAGAATGAAAGAAGGCTTAGCGTCCCATAGAGCTAAAAAGAATGAAAGCAAAATTGAATATATTTGTATTATGAATCTTTTGATCTCAGTTGTAGTCTTTTAATTGAAGAAATGAAAGCAAGAGAGAGTTTTGTCTTTCATTTGTCTTTCTTAAAACCACAAGATGAATAGAGATCAAGGCAGCCACAGATGGGCAGATAAATCATAAGTCTTTTATAAGAATCAAAACGGGCCCATCTGAGTTGCAGGGAAGAAACCATGTCTTTAAATTTGCGGAGGAAGCTGATGCAAAAGCCCCTTTTTCCTTCAATGCCATCAGATTAATGCCCTGTTATTGACAGTACTTTGATATTCTTTCCAAGATTCCAATAAGATATGTGAAATATCGGCATATTTTGAGTTATAGAGAAACAGTTTAGGCATCAAGCTAGAAACTGGGAAACTGTGAGTTCTATGAGGAGCTTTGGTGGCTCAAGTGGTTAGAACAGAGTACTGCAGATCAGCAGTTTGGCTGATCGAATCCCACCAGCT
>JANHJO010002789.1:68432-82285 GCA_032468235.1 Pseudoxyrhopus heterurus
CAGCTGATTTTCTGGGCTAAATTGATGCGTGCAAAGCGCACATTTGGCGCGCGCTTCGCACGCATCAATTTAGCCCCCAAAATTAGTTGACTCGAGTATAAGCTGAGGGTGGCTTTTTTAGCACTTTTTGAGTGCTGAAAAACTCAGCTTATACTCGATTATATATGGTAGTTTTTGTTTTTGTTACATTGCTTCCTAATAATATAGAGCGTAATATCAAGAAGAGCTTTGATTTAGCAGGGCTAGTGTGCTGGTTATTATTCTTTAGCAGAGATCTCATGTGGAAGGGGGTTTAGACTAGTGATAGCAAATCTTGTGAACTGGGTATGTCAGAAATTCAGAAAATGTCTAATTTGACTCTGCTGGCATGCCTCACAAACACACACACACACATGAACAAAAGATAAACAATTCTCTATCTCTCTTATCTAGGCCACTCTGAACAATGACACTGAGTGACAGCTGCGAAGGCTGGCTCTGAAGAAGAGTCCCTGAGCCCTTAGTCGCATTGCTGCCTCTCAAAATGGCCACCTCATGCCATTTGCCCTGAGGCCCAACTCTCCTCAGGATTTTCCTGTTACCTTCAGGTGGTATTCTCTTTCTGATGACAGGGACCTGTGGCCTACCTGAAGCAGCTCCAGGTTGTATGAGGCCTTTTTGTTCTTGAAGCGGTTTCAGAGAATACTCTTCTGCAGCGTCTTCAGCTTCCGAAAATCACATGAAATGCCCTTCTCATTATACTTGAGCTTTCGAGGATCCAATGGCCAGATGAGAACACAACCCTCTTGCAATGTCTGTAGGGTCTGGAGGCCACTAAGAGCACATATTCATCCAATGTCTGAAAAGAAAACATTCTTGCATGATTTTTGGAGGGTCCGGAGGCTGAGCAAGGGTTCACTCCATTCTTGTGTGGCCTTTTCAGCCTCCAAAAATTGTGCCAGAACAGGTCACACTTTCAAGAATAGTTGTTGAGTGCTAGTAAATGATGGCATCTCACCTGAAATGTCAATGGTAGATCACCACGTCATAGGTTCAGAACCACTGATTTAGTTAATTTAATAGGAAGGCAGTAAAATGACTTCAGAGTTTTGTAATCCTTAGCAAGAATCCAAAAACCTCACTTTCTCCATTTACTTATATTAAAGTCAATTGTCATGCAGAGTGGAATCTTATGGGAGGTACATGCTCTTCATCTAAGACTGGTGAGGGATGGGGTCTCTTACCTAATTGTATCATTAGACAGGAAAGGGCTTTCATTACAGATAATGTTTTATTATTTGAATATTCAAAGCAGCAAACACACACACAAAAACATAGTGTAAGTTTCAAGATAGGCTTCAAATAGTTTTTCAAAACCCTGAAAAAGCATGTTGGATTGCCCTGTTATAGAACAGGATTTTTTTTAAAAAAAAAATTCGTCATAGTCCATCATCTTGACTAAGAGGATATTACAATTGTGTCTTTCTCATTGACATTGCACAGCTTCATTTTGCACAATGCTCTCCAGATACAAGCGTTGTTGATGTAGTTAATTCATTTTTGCCTATGACCTCATCATTAGTCCTCCAAGGCTTTCCCCAATTGGATACTTTAAGGCTCTTCATATTGGGGCCCTGTTTTCTTCTTGCTAGGTTTTTTGAGTTGCAAATTAAGCCCTGTTTAGATTTAGAGAAGAAGTCTTGACAATACAAGCAATATAGATTTTGAAAGATTTGATCTTACAAAGGTCTGAACCAATGAGGGTGAGGACATATAATGGCTTCAGCAGAAGAGAATATCTTTCTTTTTGGCGCTTGCGGAAATTTAGTTGGAGAATATTTGCTATGCAGATGTTACAGACTCTGCCTTCCTATTGTTCTTAAGTGTTCCTATTTTGTGTCTGTAAAATTGGGATTGACTGATCCATTGTGGGGCTGATGTGGAATCCAGATGTACTTTTTCTTAGCCAAGAGAGATCACTCCATACTATCCCAACTCTTCATGATTTTCTCTCGATAAGAACTATCTTCACACAGCAAGGCCTGGGAAAATCTTGTTCAGTTATTTTGACTCCACTTCCAGAACAAGGAAATTCACATTTTATAAGAGCTTGTGCATCCTTCCTTAAAATCTACCTCCCCATTAAAAAACAGAGAAAGAGAAGGAAAGAAATATACATAATATAACTTCATCTCATTAAACTCATTTTTGAAATGCTCATTTTTTTCTTTTTTAAGTACTTTATTGTTTGTTTACCTCTTTTATTTTTATATTCTGTTTATCTTTTGTAATCTTGCTAGAACACACAATAAAATGGAGAAAAATAAAATAAAATAGACAACATCCTGGTCTGTACCATGAGGGTTTGAGAAAATAATTGCTTGTGTGAATGGTCTAGTCCATGGAGCACTCTAAAATGGTAGCCTCAGCCTCAGCAACTTTGAAATGTGCGGACTTCAATTCCCAGAATTCTAATTCTAATTTTAATTGATTTCAAGCTGCTACAGGGTATGTGATAGTGTTGCAGGGCCATAATTGAAGATAGCAGAACTAAAATATTTTAAGTTTTTTGGGTCACACTTTGGAGTGGGAGAATACACAAGTAGATGGTCAATCTCTCTCTCTCTCTCTCTCTCTCTCTCTCTCTCTCTCTCTCTGTATTTTGTAAAGCAAAGATGTGCATTTTCTTCTGACTTTCAAATGAGATAATTTGGAAGCATTTGGAAGTTAGAGAAACAGGAACAGAGAAAATTTTTTGGATGAAGACCATGAGAAGGTTAAATGGAAAACTGTTCTTAAATTTTGTTCTTCATTGGGACTGACAAATGAAAAGGACTTCAATGAAAATTGGTATGAGCTATAACCTGATTTCTTTCACACTGAGACCCTCCTCTATAAAGCCCTTTAAAAACAACAAGTTGTAGTTCCCTCTACTTAGCAGTATCTACGAGGGAGGTTATTAATAAAATCAAGATGGCAGTTGTTGCAGTGAAATTTAAGCCTCACCTTTTTTTTTTTTTTTTACAGATGTCAACATCACACAGGCTTAGAAGGGGCAGAGCTTGGATCACGCTGCAGCAACTGCTATTTTTTTCCACCTCCCTGCAGACACTGCTGCCTCTGCTTATTCAGCTTCATATGCTATATCAGAAATGTTGTGGTTAGAAGAATTGTGATTTATAGTTTGCTTTTTCTGCTAATAATTCAAAGCAGCTTCCAGCAAATAAATAAATAAATGCAAAGTCAAAGTACAGGAAATACCAACAATAAAAGTGAGAAGATGTGGGGCCTTTTCTGTCACTGGCATCCAGATTGTGGAACTTTTTTTCTCTCTGTCTCCCCAAAATATAATCAATTGTCTCTGTCTCTTATAAATTTCAGCTGTGCCATTTGGAATTTTTTACCTTGTTGAATTTTACATATAGATTAAAATTTTGTCCTGCCAGTTTTTATTGATGAGTTTTACCTTGGGCTGAATTTATACAATATAGAGTTGATCTCAATAATTTGGAGTCTATCAGTTGTATCTTACAAAGCATACCATCAAACAATCATCTTAGGGGAAATTATTCCACAATTAAGAAACCAGCACTAAAACCGTCTGATCTGTTCCTTCTTTTTTCCATGTCAAATATCAGAATATAGGAAGTGTGGGTAATCAATCTTAAGGCAGTCCAATATACCTCACTGATTCTAGCAAATAAGGAGATGCTGTCTCTCATTCTATGTTCATAATTCATTAGATAAGAGATAGGGAACAATAGTTGTTTTATGACTTGAAGACTTCAACTCCCAGAAGTCCTGAGTCAGCCATGCTAGCTTAGGAATTCTGGGAGTTGGAGTCCACAAGTCCTAAAGGGGCCATCGTTCCCCACTTCTGAATTAGAAGGTCTATAGACATGTCCTTCATTACTGGCAATGGCACAATGTCTTTTCCTCTACGTCATGGTTAGAAGTTCACTTAAAGGTGGACAGCGTATTCATTATTTATTTAATATCCCAACTGATCTGCTCCTTGAACCGTCAACACTCGGAGCAAAAGTTCCCTTCCTTTAAGCCTTCCTGCTATGTCCAAGCATCTGCTATGTGACCTCACCCGGATTAAGGACAAAGCTGTCCTTGTGAAGCCAGAGCAATGGTATTTCCAGCCATTGTTTATTAACTATGCCCAGTACAGTAGGCAAGGATTTGGGGAGGCGGGACGAGGAAGAGGAGAAATTGTGATATACTGTTATGTCTAAGGATAGCCTCGCCTGAGGGTGCTCTAAACTAGGGAAAGCCAACAGCTGCTCCAAACAATCTCCTTATTGATTTGAGGCATTTTGAGAGAATCGCCTTTCTGAAGCATAGGAGTCCTCTAAAAAGGCAGGGTTTTTTTTAATGCATGTCCACATTTCCTCCTTATTCATAATGTGGGGAGGAAGTTCCCAGACAAGCTTCCAAATTGCTAAGGAAACATCTGTGTCTAGTGATACTACCTTCTCAGCTAAGTGGATTAGCGCATAGCCTTTTATATGTTAAGACATCCAGTTCCATCAGGTCAGATTGAAAGGATTGGACAAAAGGGGAACTGTAGAAATTGGCTATGGGTTTTCTGCTTTTCTAGCCTATAAGAAGCCCATAACATTAAAAGACGTTTAATCTTTCAGTCAGCATTGATTCCTGGACCAGTTCCTGCAGATTTCTTGGCAAGATTTTTGTCCCTAAGGCTAAAAGGTGGTGACTGGCTCAAGGTCACCCAGTTGGCTTCATGCTTTTGGCAGAACTATAACTCACAGTCTCCTGGTTTCTAGCCTAGTGCCATACCAACTACACTAAACCAGCTCCAATCTCTCTGATTAGTCCCCAGGGAAGGCTGCAATAATTGAATATATTTATTCTATCCATTAGTACAATATGAATATTGTGGCCAGGAGACCAAAGAAATATAAAATAAAATTCCTGGAGTACTTTGAAATTATTTTTGTCTTGTTTTTTCCCCTCCCTGAATGCCCCTCTCCTTTGTATTTCATACTAAAATTTAAATACCTTCTAGTGATATAATGCTTGTATGTACTATTTGGACTGAGAATAAAAATGAATCACTAAGAGCAATGGCCTTGCAGAAGAACCACATGTGAGGACCACCAGCTCTATGGATCCCAGCACTCTTTTGTCTTATTATTTACCTTGGTTGTTTTGTCAGGGATAAAAATGCATCCTGAAGATAATCATTTTTTTTGTAGAATTACTGTTATTTTTTTTTAACAAATGTGGTTGTTCAAGGAAGTGTTGAGTTCCTATCTCACTGTTACCTTCTGTACCATTCCTGCAGGACTCTTGTTAGTTTAAGAGGGAGAGATAGAAAAAATATTATGTCATATAGTCAAACAGATGTTTGGATCAGGAATATTTTATCCACCTATCAAATCCTTCTCAAGGACTTAGAATAGGCAGATGCTGTTGTTGTTTGGTGATGTTAAAGGTATCATTATAGGATATAAGCTGTTCTGAGTAAAACTGCCTTTTGCAATTGATTGATGGTGATTTTGTCAATGTCAATGGTGTTCAAGTGGTGCTCCAGATGTTTGGGGATTCCACCCAAGGTGCCTATTATTATTGGCAGTACTTTTGCTTTCTTTTACCATAGTCATTCTATTTCTATTTGCAGGTCTTTTTATATTGTTATCGTCTCCAGTTCTTTCTCTTATTATTGTGGTTGTTATTATTACCATTATCCAGAAAGGTGTTGTTTGAAGGCATTATTCCTACCTCTCTGTTTTATCAAATATGTTATTCTGGAGTATCTATTATTGTTGTTGTTATTGTTACACCAACAATGTGTTATTTGGTCAATTTCTGAGATCCTGCCTTTTTCCATATTCTATCCACTCCCTCGGAATGTGTTGCTATCTTTTGGGTAAGAAAAGAAATAAAACACTTATGCAAATCACAATTTATTATTCAGTAATCAACCTTGTTGGATACATTATGGCATAATCAGTTGTATGTTAAAAAGCATTTAATTTCATGTCTAATTAACATATTATAAATTGAAGAGGAAAGATTAAATTATTATGGACAGTTTGCAAATGTAAAACTGCAGTGTTCTTCAATAACGGCATGAATATTGGATGTGAGACAATGCGCTCCTTCAACTCTCTCCTGTGCTTAGTGTGCAGTGATGGAGTGAAATCAAGGGGCTCTCAGGGCTATGTTTCCAAATTGGTATCAGACTTCCATTAGCACAAGTCAAAGCTAAGCACACAAAGGGCAGTGTCTGTATATGCATCTGCATACACCTGTCCATAAAGATATGTATTGTGTGTGCAAACGAAATATATACTGTGTGTGCAAATGAAATCAGTTCCATAAATGCACCTGGATTGGAAGACACATTTCTGTTTTTAAAGAAGCAATTTTCTGTCAGTTGATTATTTGGCTAAAAACAGCTTAACATTTTTTTTCCTAGCCCTAATTCTTCCTAATTGTTTAATCAATAGAGAACACAACTACCATTCCTTTTCCCTGTGGGGCTGGATATTACATTGGAAAGAAACTCAGAACCTATCTTTTTTTTTCTCCCACAGGTTTTAGAAACATTCAAGACACCGAGGCTTTAAAAATACAGGAGATACATACTGACAAGCAGATATGATAGTTTGGTCTAAGAATATTGAAATGAATGAAACAAGCACCAATTCTTAGTGCTATTCGTTCACTCAGACTCCTTTAAGAAAGTAGTAAGCTCCCAGCTGAAGTTCTGATAATATTTAGTGGGAAAGAAATGCAGACATTCAGAACATCTGAAAAGGAGCAAATTCAGTACAGAAAAGAAAAGAAGAACTAAAACCATACGCTGAACCTGGAGTTCATTATCTAAGTAACTACATTCCGTGAGCTGGCATTTTTTCTAGAACTGATAGAAAATCATAAATAATTCTTGTTCTGAAGACAACATAAGTAAGTTGAAACACCGAATGCTAGTGAATTATATATCACTGAATAATTGAGATTACAAGAACGAAAAAGGAAAAAGGATGGGGAAATAAAACATCAAAAACTACAGCCACCTTTTGGTTGATACGTGCCCAGTTTTGCAAACCACTTAAGGCTCTGATAAAATCCTACTTGACTGGCCCACAAACTGATCTGACAAGTTGAATTTATTTCCTTTCTTATTGGGAACTTTGCAGGAAACTCTTAGCGTATGGTGCTTTTCACTTCCATCTAGAGCTATTAATGTTATTGAAAAAGGATGTTCCCAGGAGCAGTTAGTTTCTGACATTTTTGCCAAATGGACTCCAAATGATCCTTTTGTGGTCCTGAATTCCCAGAGTTCTCAGAAACTGGCAAGAAAAACTGATCTAAACACAGCTCACTGATTTAATTATTTTTATTATAGATTTGTGGAAGGCTCTTGTGGGCCAGTGACTTAGCATCTGTATTTTATCTAAGTTTGCAGGAAGTGCACACTTTTAGAAGATGGTAAATATTTGGTTTCTTAACTGCTTTGAGCCTGGAAACTTGGAAGCTTTGTTCTTTAGAAATCAAGTAGTGCATGCTAATTTCACCTAAATTCACAACCTCCCCGCCCAACAATTGAGACAATTTCTCTGTTTAAACAAATAAAATATATTGTATGCATACATGCATGTGTGTGTGTATACATTTTGAAAAATAAATATTCTAGAGAAAATATACACATTTATATGCTTTATTTACATGGATACTGTATTGAAATTTGTCATTTAGTTTGTTCGACATTGTCTAATCTTATGAAATAGGCTTCCGTTTTTCAGCCTGAGTCTTGAGGACTTTTCATGAGTTAGTTTTATAGGATTGTGTTTGCATTTGTTTTTCAGGTTGCAACCATTTTCTAACTAAGTGTAAGCATCTTACATTTCATCCATGAGTATTTTTCTCATTTTTTTTCTCATGGTCAAGAAATGTTAAAAGCAGTTATTCTCATCAAACTGAACAAGAACTGCTCCCCAAAATCCAGAGAAAACTCCGTGGAGTAATCATCCATATATTTTTTGTGAGATTTTTTTTAAAGAGTAGAAGTAATGCAGACCAGCCAAGTTCATCTATCCTTAGCTCCACAGGAGGTCTATAATAATTGAGACTATGTTGTGCCACCAAGCTATATGGAGGAGTCCACAAAGCATTAATGAAAGCCTGCATAATATTGCTCCAAGGACTCACCCATACATCCTAGTTACTGTGGCATGAACAGGCCCTATTTAATGTTTGCTAATGACATGTGTCCTCACAACTCATCCTTATCTCATTGCCAGTCCATTGCTCAAGTGGCTTAAGTCTGGCTTTAAGTGTTCCAGTGTGAAAAGACATTTCTTCTTTCATGCTGGCACCTGACCTTCCATGAGATGCTGGAAGGAAGAGTCCTGAGGTGCTAGGATTGGAGACGATTTGTTTGGCTAAAATTGATCTGACAGCTCTGCTGTGGAAATACTCCCTTCCACTCTGTCTCTGAGCTTGACAATTATTCTGCAATGCAGTTTTTGGTTATGAGTGATACCAGAAACCCAGCTTCTACAGCCACTTCCTTTTTAGTTTCTTTCTGACCTTGGTTGGTCATTCAGTTCACTTAAAGAGTGGTTATTTGCTTCAACAGAAACCCATATAACCCTCTGGAAGCCCTGAAATCATTTGGCCAATTCCCCATGTTAACATACGTAGCTGAAAATATAATTGAAAGGACAGCATTCTAATGATTCTGAAGCACGCAGCTGTAGTCTGAAATTTCTAGTCAAAGATTCACAACTCAAAAGAGAGGATGATTTAGATCTAGTACTGGTGTCTTTAAATTTACACTTGTATTATCCATAGGACTTTGAATTATGGATGTGAATTACAGTGGGATGCATACACAACAATGGGATTTACTGGACTCCTATTTGCAAATAGAAGATGGACAGGTTTGGAAATGACACAGTGACTACCAGCAAGGCACCCACCTGCCCTTAACTTTTCATTTGACTTTTTCGGTCCCAGGGTGCAGTTTTTCATGACTAACCATTCCTTCTTTTCTTTATCAGCCAGGCACCATCTATACAGCATCATACAACCTGTTCCAAAGAAGGCACTGCAGAGACAGCCCTTAACAGGTGGTCCCAACTATTTCTCCCCCTGTGCCTATGTTATAAGGATGAATGCCACACTGGGACCCTAAAGGATGCAATGTTATCAAAACAATTGATTACTCGGTCTGGAAGTGAGAAACTATGCTATGCATTGTGTATAGAGTTAAGATTGTGTTACTTTAAGGCAAGGTCACAAATTGTAATTGCAGGCTGGAAGTTAAAGATGTGATTAGGCAGGAATGGATTCAGCCAGGATTGTTTTGTTCCTTTTTGTACAACCTACCACAAAAGGTTCAGGCATACCCTGTGTTCTATCAATAAATGTTTGTTTATAAGCTTTGCCGTTTCTTGCTATCTTGTGTGCAGACTATTCAATACTATTTGTTCAGTTAATAATTTAGCTTCCACATTTCTCATCTCAGGGCAGCAGCAATAATAGTCGAACTGTAAAGTCAGCAGTAAAAGTGACTGGTGTCAATCCAACTCCAGCCTTTTATTGGACATTGATTATCCAGACCAGAGCCCGGCAGCCTATTTTTCTGATTGTGAATATTGTCCTCTGGCCTATACAAAAATCGCATCAGACCTCTGGAATGGCCTGTTATCCTACAAACCAGCTACCTGGGGAAAGGAGACTGCTATAAAGAGAAAGCAAATAAGAGGACATTTGTAGGAGGAGGACTGTGTTAATCTACAGTGGCTAAAAATATACATCAGACATTGGCTTTTTCAGTTGCAGCTCTTGTTATCAGATAATAGAGAATACTGCAGCTCATGAAAGTTTATGTTTTTTAAATAAAATGTAAATGTTAATAAAAAGGGGGTATCAGAAAGAGAAAGCACACCCTCACCCACCTTTGTCTCTAGCCTAATTCACTCTTTGTTGAAACTAAAACATAAGAAGAATGGCAGTAGGAATTGAACATGGCTGGCCTAGAGAAAAGAAGGACTAGGGGGGCTATGATAGCTGTGTTCCAGTATTTGAGGGGCTGCCAAAAAGAAGAGGGGTCAACTTATTTTTTATAACACCACAAGGCAAGGCAAGAAACAGTGAATGGAAACTCATCAAGGAGAGACGCAACATAGAATTAAGGAGAAACTTCCTAACAGTGAGAACAATTTACCAGTGGAACAGCTTGCCTTCAGAAGTTGTTGGTGCTTCATCACTGGGGTTTTTTAAGAAGAGACTGAACAGCCATTTGTATAAAATTATATGAATTGTATATAATAAGATGTATACTAAGAATTTCTATATTGATGTGATCATTGGCCATCTGCTTGAATTGTTTTTAGCATTTTTACTTTATGTATGGTTATACAGTTGTGCTGACAGATCTTTGTGCTCATGTGCCAATAAAATTTAGCATCTGCGTACATTAAACTATGCTATAAAACTTAATAAATACAGATAGACATTTATTAGTATTTTTTACAGCATTACAGTATCTGGATGATTAATAATGTATTTTAACACTTTAAATAACCTAAATGGATTTAGCAGAACTTTTGATTTACAAATTGTGTTATAGAACAATTATATGTTATACAAGCATTAGACAAGGAAAAATGGATTTGTTGAACCAACGTCTGCTGTTGCATGTGCCTATGTTGTTACCTTAAAAAGAAATACTTTTCCTTTCCCTTCTTTCCCATCCACTTCCTCTGCACTAACTTATATGTTGTAACAGCTAAAAAATCAGCAAAAATCTTTTTAAATAATCAATTGGTCTTTAATTAGCATCAAAGACGTACACTAATAAATCTAAATTTAAACCTCATTTAATCTACTTAATTAAGAGTTTGAATTAATGAGATCTATCAATAAGTAGTGCTTTCACCATTGAACCAAAGGAAAAGAAATCAATTTCAGAAGTACATTACTGTATCAGTTTAAAGCATTTGTAACTTTGATACAAGATAAAGTTTGATATATTTCTCTTTTTTTAACATTTGACTTGAACTTTTCTATTTTAAGATATGTACTCATTCTGTGTAATGTATATGTATGTCTTTGCAATACAAGTTAAATTTTGAGTTATTGCTGCACTTAGTAAGCTTCAGTCTTCAGATATTCTACAGGTCATTGGCAAGTCCTTTGCTTTTTCTACTATTAAAAGCTTGGTTTATTCTGCATGGTTCACATTATGATGTCCCAAGGTGTGTTAGAGATGAATGTATAATAGAAAGGAGACCATTTACTTTAGGCTTTTTTCTTAAGATGCAAGGGATATAGTTGACTAAGTGTGACCAGTGGTTCTTAGGCTGGACAGATCTGTTATCTAAACATAGAGTAGATAATTTGCAATGTCATGGCTAGGATGGAATGGTCAAATTTTCATTGACTGATAAAGACTGTGGAATATTTTATTCCTGCCATGATATCTCTATGAGTTTCTGATGAAAGCAAATCCATAAATATGGAGTTAAGTGTCCAGAGAATCAAAATTTCTTGAACTGAAAAAGCTTCTTGGATGAGAAGTGAAATGTCTTCAAGGAAAAGAACAGTTATCTTTTGAAAAAAGTACTTTTGGGCAACCATGGTCTGGATGACTAAGAATCTCCATAGACACATCTCAAAAGAAAAGTATTCAATAGAGTTAGATAAGATTTAGATGAAGGCAACAAAGATGTTCAATAGGCTGGAACAGAATTTCTTCGAGGAAAGGTTGCAACATTTGAAGCTTTTTAGTGTAGAAAGGAAGCGAAGAGGGACCTGCTTGGGTATACAAAATCATATATTATGTGGATAAGGTGGATGAGGAAAAGCTATTTTTCCCTTCCCAAAATACTAGAATTAGAGATCACTCAATGAACCTAAATTCTGGAAGAATCAGAACAAACAAAAGGGTGTTTTTTTTTTTACATATAATGTAAAGTAGCATATTTTGACTATTAGCTTTGGCAGAGTTAAGAAAAAGAGTTGGAAGTTATGAATATCAATAGCTATTAGCCTTCATGAAAGTATGATTGTATCTGTTGGGAAAGTGAGCTTCCTTGTGCAGTTGGTTGGCTATTATGAGGAAAAAAAACTGGATTAGATCAGGGGTGGGTTCTTACCGGTCTAACTACCAGTTTGGTGATTGTGTGCTTCGTGCACATGCGCAACAGACATGCACTGCACATGCATATTCCACTAAAAAAAGGGGGGGGATTCTTACCATTGCTGCAGCTTTGGAGAGTCAGCACAGCTGACAGGTGGTATTTGCACTGCTGTGCCGATCAGCTGTGCTTAAACTGAAGGGAATAAAGGTAGGTATAGAGCAGGGATGGGCGAGAAGGCACAGCATCATTTCCGATGGAACCGGTTCACCTGATCAGGTTGTTCCATAACAACTGATTTGGGCAAACTGGTAAGAACCCATCCCTGGATTAGATGGGCCAGGAATCTATTGATTTATTTATTGTTAGTATTTATAGGCCGTCCCACTCCCAAAGGACTCGGCATGGTCATCTGGTATGACTCAGCAGGATATTGCTTATGTTCTTATGTTAACTTCAAAGACAATGAGTGGGGGCATTAAAAAAATCCCTCTACTATAGTGTATTCCGATTTCATGTAATGGAAACTATATATTACTAGCATAATAAACTCATAAATTAAAGCAATATAGTTTGCAGTTGCTTGAATTGGGGTTTGTATGTGGTTTAAGGGGCCCACGTTATTCCCTTCTCTTTTCTCATATTTACAGAATATCTATACCCAGTCAGAAATGCCAACACTAAACGGTTGCCAAATAATACATTGATAATACTACTTGTTTTATTATTACTATTGCATTTTCAAGTTGCTTGTGTTCAGAGGGAAGAAAATTATCCTTATGGATGTATCTATTACTGTATTGGTTTTTTAAGTTTCACAGATTTTATCCTCAATTTGAATACTCGATCTGGGTGCATTTTCAGAAATGTTTAGTTTAAAGGTGATGTCAGATATTTATTGTTCCAAGTAGAGATGAAATGATATTCTAAAATGAGCATGTCCTTGAGCATGTCCTAAATTGTTCAGGTCAGCCTTAAAAGGGTTGCCTCTTCCTAATGTATTTTCCAAATAAATTTAGTTTTGTCAGAATGGAGGATGTTTTAAATCAAATTCCATGCACAGTCTTAGATGCATTTAAATCTTTCCTAGGGTACATAATTTTCCTGTACAGTGAATTAAATCTGTAAGAAAAAAAATCACAAGACCTCAAATATGCTTGCTTCTATGTCTATTCGTATCAGTTTAAATGATCTAATGGCAATTATGTGTATATATGCTATTCCTTCAAAAAATATGGAAACAACATTCTGCACCAAGATAATGATATGTCCTAAATAGATTATGCAGATGAATCTAGTTTATTTCTGTATTAATGCATACATATTTTTTTGCAAAGCTTAAGGCACTAATTTTGTCCCACTTGAATTTCTGAAATCTTGTCACAGTGCCCACTGGTTAAATACTGTAACCACAAGCCATTTCAATGTAGGTCTGGAGTGACATATATAGTTGTATACACACATACAAACATATATATATATATATTATATTCATAGGTACAGTACATAGTCTTAGGGCATTTGGCAAATAGGTACAATTAACATAAAATATGTTGGTACAATTAAAAATAGGTACAATTAACATAAAAGATATTGAACATAAAAAATGCTGGGAGCAATTGAGGGCAAAAGAAGAAGGAGACGTCAGAAAATGAGGTGGCTGGATGGAGTGACTGAAGCAGTCGGTGCGAGCTTAAATGGACTCCGGAGGATGGTAGAGGACAGGAAGGCCTGGAGGAACGTTGTCCA
>JANHJO010002789.1:95013-109922 GCA_032468235.1 Pseudoxyrhopus heterurus
CAATTCTGCTTAACATTTTGGGATCAGCCAAGATTAGCCAAATGCTACATAAATACACTCATATGGATACCTGAAAAAAAAAATCCTATTGAACTGATTGCCAGCGAATGCTGGGTTTGGGACATCTCCCTTATACTATTTGATTCTCTGTTGTCCGATTTAGATTCTGTCTTATCTTGCATAAACACAGCAGTTGGAACATAAAAGTGTTCTGTTTAGAAGAGGTTATTTTGCTTCTTAATCAGTGTAAAATACAATCAGAGCCTTCAGAACGGTAGGGGTAATTTCATTAAAATAATTATACAAGCAATTTGAAAGGTTAAAAGAAAGTTGGATAGCAAAGAAAATAAAATCAATTCCTGCCTGATGACAAACTACCGTTGATTTTGCAAAAGAAAAAGAAGGCTGCGCTGATTGCTTTGAAGATTTCATCCAACATTATTAGAGGACAGCTGGCTTATTTTTTTTTTAAATGTGTTTTATAAATTCTCCCTTGTATTCTGAAATCAAAATGGAATATCAAGACCTCTTCATCTGTGGACACATGAGTAATTTACAGCTCACTCAAACATTCCTTCTTTCTTTTGCTGAAAAATAAAATTAAAAAGAAGAAACTTTTCTACCAGATTATCTGCCTTCCATTTGGTTCATAACTTCAGATAAATCATACCAATATTTCTGAAGTTGTGTGGATTCTTTTTAAAATGTTGCTATTTTCAAAACATAGCATAGTTCTTTGTCTGTTTTCTACCCTTTATGAGGCAGAATGAAAGGGTCTGAATAATAATAAAAATACATCATATTCACAGGCTTAACTAGAAGCCTTGGCCATACAAGAAAAGACAATACTAAAATAAAGCAAGGGGAAAAAACAGCAACAAAAGAACAAAAGAACAACTACTACTAACAGCATATGGCGATCTGCAATGCAAACTTCCTAAGTAATAAAATGCTGATCCTTGGGAAAAGGATAAACATCGTCCATAAATGGGAAACAGCATATCCATACTTATAAACAAGCACTTTTTTTGTGCTTAAGGGTTATAGAAATTTAAATACAAATTGCACTCTATAATGATGCCCTGGGGACTAACATTCTAATCATTTTCTTGGGGATGCAGCATTTGCAAACTTAGTTTCTGGAACTTGTTTTCTTAGAAATGGAAACATTATATAGCTCGATATATTATCATCACCATCATACCCTGGTTCTGGTGACAAAAGATCCAAATTTATTCAAAAGTCATGCATTTTGCACAAAGCAATACACTTTTGTTTGCTTCCTTCCTCTATGCTGGAACATGTTCCTGCATAAAATTTCATCCGACTTGAATGACTTTCAGATCTTGCCATCAGTAAAGGCTGCATGAAGACTATTCTATACTCGATTGCTGAAATAAATAACAAGGCTGGCAAACTTTGATTCAGTCCTCAAGACAGTTAGCATGGTATTTGGAAACCTCAGCTCATCAGGTAAATAGTGCCGATATCATTTTTTTTGCTATCATTAAAAAGCCTTGGGATGTTATTTAAGTACACCTCGTATTAGAAATTAGTTACGCAAAGCAAAAGAATGCTAGTGAGGCATTCTCCCTCAGGTCAGAATGATGCATTATGTAAAGGCCAGTATTTCTTTGAAGATTACTTTTGAAATATGCATTCCTTCTTTACAGTAAATGTTTCTAGTATATTAAGCTATCCCCTGAACTGACCTGTGCATTCCTATGTAGAATTAGGCGTGTGCAAACAGTGATTTTTGTAAATCTAATCCAATTCTTTGCTTTTGTCCTTGAATGTTTTTTTCTTTTCATTGCAAAGATTACTTTATAGGGATGGTTGCCTCATCATTTTTAAAGAAAGTGATATAACTGAACAAATATCTCTAGTTTTGAAAATAATATTTGTATCCCAGATATTTCTCATCATTAACAAGCACCAATTATTTTTGTTTTTATTTTTATGAGTTTTTTTTTACAACTTTGTCCTTTTGTTATTATTGTGAGCCATCCAGAATTGTGTTTTAAAATGGGCAGCCATACAAATCTTTTAAATAAAGAAATAAAATCTTCAATTTTTTAATCCATTGGTTATATTGTGTAACAATTGTGCTTTTAAGATTTGAGTTGGTATGATTGCTCTCATGACTGCCAGATTTAAATTTATATTGTAAGTTGCTGGGTTTCTAACAACTAACAATGGCTAGTCTAGAAGGAGAAAAAAAGGATTATGAGTGACAAAATAACAATGTTCTAGTATTTGAGGAGCTCCCACAAAGGGGTCAACTTATTTTCCACAGCACAGAAAGCAAGATAAGAAATAATGGATGGATACTAATCAGGTAGAGAAGCAACCTAGAATTAAGGAGAAACTTCCTAATAGTGAGATCAATTAACTAGTGAAATGTTCACAACTTCAGAAGTTGTGGTCTCCTGAGTGAGCAGGGAGTTGGACTAGATGACCACCAGGATCCCTTTGATCTCTAGTAATTAATTAACTCTCTCAAATTAATGAATGGCAGTTTTTTCTTAATGGAAGTTTAACTTCAGGGGTCAACCCATCTTGCAATCGATGTATCTGGTAACCTTTACAAATTGGAGGATGTCCAGCACTCCCACAATTTTGGCAGGTACTGGAACAGCAAAACTTCATTTTGATCCTTATGATCAGACTAAATTAGGTTTATTGGGTACCAAAAGTAGAAAATAGTAAGGCAAGCTTTTTATTAGAGATCCTGGGAGAAGTGTGGCAAGTAGAACTTGGATCTACTAATAGGATTAAATCATGATAAATGGCAAGTTTGATAATTTGCTAAAAATAGCAGAGTGGCAAAAAAATTAAGCAAAAACATTTCCTAAAGTCTAGATATGGGCCGGCAGCCAAAAGTGCTAGAGAACTCTCAGAGGAATTAACACATTCTTTATTAAATAATAGTTAGTGATTTGAATTCAAAGGGGAGAAAGTGACTCTGTGCACACGTACATAAGCACACTTATAGTACCTTTCATCACACCCACTTTCCCTACACCATATATGCCTGTTCCTGGATTTGCACAGTAGCAATTAATAAAAACACAGTTGCTTGAATAGGGTGCTACAATCAGGACTTAAGCACTCTGAATCATCTTTTCCTCTTGGATTCCTGAAGGCTGGACATTGCCTCTAACAGGTTTCTCACTGTCATTTATAAAATTCTTCTTAGAATGCAGCAAAGTAAATCTTTAGGAATATTGGATGACATGCAATAATGAATTGGAATGCACACTGATGGAAGAAAACTTTGGCATCAGTGTCATGTTTTTATCTGCACAGTAAATTTATCTTTAAAGCCGTATAATTTATTGTTGTTGATAGAGCTATCTTATCCTTTGGGGGGGAAACAATTAATTGTCAAAGGAACATTGGTCAAAATGCAACATTTTCATCTGAAGTCATCATGTCACTATATTCACTACAGAGGCTCCTTTTGGGAAAAAGTAATTTCACAGATGTTCAATGTCTACATCAACATTGTGATGATGGGCCAAAATATGTTCTAAAGTACTCAGGAGGATATTTTAAAATGGTATTAAGAAAAACACTATTAATAAAAGTTACCTTGTGGAGGGAGATAAATGGCATAAAATTAATAAATATGTTCATAAATTAATAATAAATATTTAGTCACTGACCCAAGGTGCAGTATTTCTGAGAAAAACTCAAAAGCATTTTGCTTTTCCATCACCCATTATTCATTTTAGATATACCTTTCAGACATGAAAATGACATATTTAAACTGTTTTATTAAATTTCACTTACCCAAATTTCCCCCCTCCTTTAGATGATTGAGGTTGTTGAAAGATAAGGAACTGTTTTACACGTCTTACTGTGTTTCAAAAATAGCTATAGCATTTCTTCCATTTTGTTTGTGCTTCAGTTTATAAAGCAGGCACAGTTATTACTACTGGTATTTGCTGCACAGATGAGATTTTGTCTTGCATACATTCTTTATCTAATGTCTTTTTATAGAAATCAATAACATTTCTGATGAAAAAGTACATACAATTAATATGAATTATAGTTTTCTGTATTTTGCAGATTAAACTTCAGAGGGGTAATTTCCCATTATCTTTCAAAATATTGTAGTTTATAATTTCTTCAAAAATACATCATATGCAATCTAGCGATGCATTTTTCTTTTTTATCCTCTCTATAAGATGTTATGTTTCTCCAAATAATGTCTCTTTTATTTTTATTTCAATTCCCAATATATGTCTACCTTTTTTTTTCAGTAAAGTCAGAAAGCAAGCTACAAATATAGCATTACACATTTAATGTAAAACTGTATTTGTAATGTTACAATACGTCAGCTCAAATATTAATGAAAAGAAAGAAAGAAAAAAGAAAGAAAGAAAGAAGAAAGAAAGAAAGAAAGAAAGAAAGAAAGAAAGAAAGAAAGAAAGAAAGAGAAAGAAAGAAAAAGAAAGAAAGAAAAGAAAGTCAATCAAGGCATTCATGAATTCAAATATTTTTCATATAACTATTTAAATATCATGATTAATAATCAGATGCATTCACTATTCAAAACATACAATGTAGCTTTTTCCTAATTACACTCACCACTGTGGGAGGATGTAACAGCAGAAGAAAATTAAACTATTTGTATTTATTCAGGGTTGCTTTATAGCATTAAATAGAACTCTCGGCTCTTGACTTTAAGAGCAAAAATCTACAATAACCCAAGGAAAAAACGATTATCACTCCCAAAGCTTCTAGTATGAGAACACAGATGAGCTCCTTTTATATCAGCAGGCATTTTAAAATTCCTTTTCTTATAATGTCAGCATTCATTAGAAATTTTAAATTTTGACAACAATTATTGTTATTTAAAATTATGGTTTCTTCTCTCAGAAATCTAAAGCTCTATGGAAAATGACACATTCAGTTAGTTTTCTCTTTTTGCTGTATATGTTATATCAATTAAAAATGCTTTGCCAAATCTGTTGTTTTTCAGATGATGCTGTGGAAAATAGCCATAAGAATGTATGGTGCCACCCACTATGATGATGAGCAGAATGGGTTATAGGGACTTAACCCACTTCAGGATCCCAACACAAAAGTACTGAGGAGCAAGAAAATCTGGCCAGTACTTTGTAGGCACGACAGGTTAGGCATATCTTGAGAAGGAGAAAAAAAAATCATCAAACCCGAGAAGAAGAAAACAAAACAAAACCAGGAGTCATCTACAACATGCAATGTAATGACTGCAACAACTATTATATAGGACAAACAGGCATAACACATCCATGAATACCAATCAGCAGTCAGAAAATATGATTTTTTTTAAATTACACAACATATAGACAGATTTAACCATAATTTCAACTGGGAAAACGTGACCATCCTAGTCCAAGCCAAGTCCCAAAATGCCAGAGCTTGACAGTCTGACAAATTAAGCCTCAATAGACACATAGAGAGGGGGGGATTCTACTGGTTTGGCCCGGTTCGGGTGAACCCTTTGTTCCGTTGGGGCCGGTTTGGGTGAATTGGTTCTTCCAGCGATTGAGCTGGGCCCTCCCACCCACCCTTGCACTATTCGTACCTTTATTTCATTCTTTTGAAGCCCAGCTGATTGACATGGCAGTGTGGATTACCGCGCCTCAGCTGTTTGTCATCTCAGCGGCTGCAGGAACAGGTCGGTATCCTTGTAATTTTCAAATGGAATGCACACGCGTGCAAAGCAAACTGGTTGTTAGACCAGTAGAATCCCACCCCTGCACATAGACATCAACAACATCTATAGACTATGCAAAAGAGACAATCAGCAGCCAAAGAAAAAAGAACCCAAAGACCTAAGCACCTTTCTATCAGCAATCAGCACCCAGATCCCCATGGATTAACTCCAAACTTAACATCAGACCAACAATCTAGTAAACAATACCCCAATCAAGAAACTGCCAAAGAAGCCCACAGCAAACAGCCCAACTAAAGAAGACCATCCCCACCTACACTGGCAGGGCAAGCCAGTAGAATATAAACTGACAGCAAGCCACACTCCTTACTAGCACTGATGACGTTACCTAGTTTGGGTAAAGAAATGTTTGAAAGAAAACAAGCAAGCTCAGAGAGTACCAAGGACCTCTCAGCAAATCTTTTCTGCTATTCTGCTAAGCAGAATTAAAATGACACAGTTTGCGCCTCTTCAAATGAAAAAATTCTTAACCAAGAAAAATGATAGAGGATTTCAACCAGACTATAGTTACAGTAGGAGCATGGAAACTGGAGTAGATTTATCATCTAATATCTGTATCTATAGGAAAAGGAGGATCAGGGTGTTAGATGTTGATGGCGTGTGATTACCCACATCATGGCCAATGATAACAGGAGCTGGAGTCCAGCAATAATTGGATAGGCCACAGGGTGCCATCTGTAGTTTGCCTACCTGAAAAATGTTCGTCCAATGCCAGGAATGAAGAAACGCAACTATAGCTCAGTTGTAAAAGCTATAATATTCTGGCCTTTCTAATTTAAGAACCAGGTAGGAATTGATGATTCTGATCATGAAGAGTGTGATCTGTTATGAAGCAAGATTCCACAGTTATTATTTTATCTCATTATTTTGTAGCTATACTCTGTCTTTTAGCATAACATCTTAAATGAGCTGCCAGATTAGAACTGCAAAAGTTTGGTATATTACCACATGGCAGCAAAGAGATATAGAAAAATCTAAATCATTACCACCATCTTATATTGGTCAGATGCCGGCAGATAAATTCTAAGCAAAAAAAAAATCCCATAAAAGAGAAGCACTGCTTAAAAATTATATTAGTGTTAGTTGTACAAGAAACTAGTGGCATATTTCTAGGAGCCATAGGATTTAGGTTAGTGATCTCCCAAATCTTTACTTTCCCTTAACAAAAATAGTCCTTAATAAAACAGACAAGATTTCTTCTTCATTTCTGATTTCCTCACCCCAAATTTTTGGGGAATCACCTGACCTGTTCAGAAGAGTTACTTTACAAAATTGGAAGTCACATTATTTATTTTGCTAAAGTTAAAGAATGGTCTCATGGCTGGTCTGAGCACGATGTCTTTTATTCTGGCAGTGTTCCAACAATTTCCCAAGTCCCTGCTAGAGCCGACTCTCCACGTGAAGCTATAACATTGTGATCTAGCGTTCGTGAAAGTTCATTACTGATCAGAGCAATCAGCTCTGTGCTTCATTTACTTAATTGTGCAATCATGGTTTAAAATTTGCTTTACCTATATACTATGCTGCAAACTATCCTCAGGGGATAATTGCAGATTAATTAATAAATGGAATTGTTCATGGGCTAAAAAAGTTTATTTGGGTTGCTTCCACCAGGGTTCCACACATTCAACAGCAGCTTCCGCTACTGAGAAAAGAGCACAAGCTTTATTTCACAGCTTTTCTCACCAGGGTAGCGTTCGGGCCAACGTTTCATCAACATTATGTTCGAGCCTCATTATTGCTTCACATTTAGATCGACTCTCAAAACTTCTTTTCCCTGGGTATTATTGTTGTTTTGTTCTTAATAATATTGAAGTTATAAGAATGCTTAATTTAACTCTACTTGACAGGTTGAATCTATTGTTTTATTAATTTGTAGCCTACCTGTGGATAAGATAGGTTCTTTGGTTCCAATTCCAAGATTTGGAGTAGTAACACTAGCCTTACTTCTCTTTATGCAGAGAAAATGCATGTCTGCATAATGATACACATAGTGAACAATTGTGATTCTTTTTGTGTACTATAGGATATTATTCAGGGAAATGTTAAAACTCAATAAATAAAGTATAATAGTGAAGTAAAACTGTACTACTTTGTTTCCCTATCATATTTAATCAACGTAGACAAGTTCACAAATACATTGGTACAGCACTATAAGCAATGCAGGATTGATATCAGCCCTCCTAGGTAAACCCGACAGAAACAACTAGATGAACTAAAATTCTACTTTATGTTAAGGCTACAGTAACAGAATCTTGCAAGTTTGAAAGTACAAATTTCCTATCCACCACTTTTAACTGTCTGATCAATTAGGGTGGATCCTTCCTAAGAGTCTTCTTCTGATGATTAATGCACAACTTGCACAAAGGGTCCTGTCTCTTTTGTTTGATGTTTCCTAGGCACCATCCCTTCGCTTCATCCCCCAAGGTCATCCACACATTAACCCACCAGAGAGGGTCTAGTCATGAGAAACCACTGTCTGAAGCAATTATGCATGATCCCAAGTTGTCTCCTTGTCCAGACAGGAAACCTGTCCACTCACTGGCTCTTCATTCCACTGCAGTCATTGGTTTTGCTCTTGGCAGAGCCATCCTCAGTTCGCTATTTCTTCCCTGGAAGTGATCTTTTATTTTTATTAGTTTGTATTAGTTTTTTTAAAAAATCTTTTTAATTGTAATGTTGAATAAAATTACTATAAAGGGGAAAAAAAGGGGAAAAAATCCAAGACATTCCACCGTGCCTCCTTTTCCAAAAACTGGTTTTGTATCTGGAATTGGTCTCAGAAAAACAAAAATCAAACACATTGCTTTTCTATTGTCCAGCCTTCCCTCATCTCTTGTCCAGCTGATGCCTTCCTGATATGTTAAGTTGCAATTCCCATCTTCCCTAGACATTCTATTCATTATAGAATACTAGTTGGGAAAGGCTAAACAAGTCTACTGGTAATTTTATAATCAGCGCAAATCCATTTTCACAAAACTCAGTGGTTAGATTTCCATCAAGGGATAGTGATCAAGATCATCCTATCAAATGATATTGGCTGTGTGACTTGAAGCTCAAGACAGGCAACCAAACTGCAGCTAGAAAATTTATGGCTATATCCCAAATACAATGATTCCCATTATATAACTTACCATCCTCTGTGGAGGTATTTCAAATAGAGAAATGAGCCAAGACCAAGGGGGAAAATGGTTTGAGATTAAAAGAAAAGAGTATCGACAGATATTGAAACAACCCATTGATTGTTTCATTAAATGGATAAAACATCTTATCATTAAAAGAACCCTTGAAAATCATTTGAAGGCATATCCTGTCACCTTTCTTTATTATGGGACCAGATGCTGCAAGAAAATGCTACATTGATTTTTATAAGTGGAAATTCACTACCTTATTTTTAAGAAATGCTTGTCCATAGCAGTGATCCTCTGCTTGGTACAGAAAGAAGATAAATAAAAGCTATATTTTACAGCCTTAATCCAGCGGCGAAATTGAGCTAGAATTTGTGCCTGATACTGAAAACACCATTAGTACAAATTGCACAAAATATTTCTTCAGTAGACTGGCTTAAGTTATTCACTGTCTCACTACTAGCCCCACTCCCTTCCTGAAACTTCCAAAAGCTGAATAAGTTGCTTTAAGAAAGACACGGTGAAAAGAGATTTTGAAAAGAAACATTTGGCTTTGGTTTGGGGTCTGTTTGTTTATTTGTTTAGGGCGGTTTTCATTGAACCAGCTCTCTGGGACTGAAGGATGTTCTATCCTGTTATATACTGTGTTGCTTGATATGAGCTAATTCAATATACTAAAATAAAGGTTAGCAAAGGAAGGCTCCAAGTTAAGCCTGAATCCTTGAACCCTATCTAGGCAGTGGGTCATTCTGGGTTCAAAGAGCCATAAAAAATGATGGATCAGTTGTAGCTCTAGGCAGTTCTTGGAAATATCCAAAGGATGTTTTGGCTGACTTATATATTAGAAAATTAGTATAGACTGGAAAATACAACCTCTTAGAAAACAAAAAGACATCAACTAACCCAACCAACCATCACCAGCAGAAAGTTCCAATGATCTGTGAGGAGATAACATTCAAAATTATCAACAAAACCTCCACGATTTAAATGTGCATTCCAAGCAAATGTTACCCTAAAGTATAATATAAAAATACATCATACCATCATCATCATCATCATCATCATCATCATCATCATCATCATCATCTCCTGCAAAGATACCTTTAACACCATCAAACAACATCTGCTTATCTCAGATCCTGAGGAAGGACTTGATAGATGGATAAAAATGCCAAATCTAGCCTAAACAGCTGGCTTACCATGCAACAAACCATAATAGTAATGACAATAGCTTACATACTGCAATGATCCCCTTAACACCATCAAACAAGAACATCTGTCTATCCCAGATCCTTAGGAAGGACTTGATTAGGTGGATAAAAATGCCAAATCCAGTCTAAACATCTGTGTTACGAACTGTAATAATAACAATGCATTTTAGTGTTCCTTGAATTTTGTGACCAACTCTTAGACAAACTAAACATGCTTTTTCATAACTTCAGTTCATCCCCAACAGTATAAGATGTTATCATTTAATGTAAATCTTATCACTTTCTCTATCATAACCTGTGTCTGACATCAGATTAAGAAAATTTCTCATCACATTGCCATGTTTCCCCCCCCCCCAGGATATTTCTACCAATTGTATATATTGTCAGACAGATCAAGAAATAAATTTAATGATCCCTATTGGGCCAAATTACAGGCTAACATATCTCTGTGTGTTTGCAAATACACAAACCCAGACAAATACACACAAATCCTGATATAAGGCCTTTGAACTTCATAGTAGAAACTTATTAGGGATCCAGACAAAAGCATATTTGCAAGATATTGCGCAAAAATATTTAAATGTAATGAAATAGCTATAAAAAGGAAAGTTTTAAAGTTTCTATGTATAAGGGCTACTTTATCATGTTACAAACCTGAGTGACTTTCTGCAGGAAAAAAATACTCACGGGAAATGAGAAACAGCTGTTGTGTAACTTAGACTAACAGTAGCATTGGCATGATTAACATAATTCAAAATCTGTGGAAATTTGCTTCCCCAAAATGGTTTCCCATATATTCAATTTCACATAGCTGAAATAAAGATGAATTTGGAGCAGGACCTCCCTTGAGAAACAAATATTAAGGTATCTTCCCTTTATTTAAATACCAAGGATTTTAAAGAATTAAAAAGAAAAAAAATACAAATAAAAGACATGCAACTTAATTATTTAATAAATTAATTTGCATTAATTTTGCAATTGGAAAATTAACTGTCTCTATGCAAAATACAGAACATAAATATTCACAAGAATCAGACTCAGCCTTCTTTAGTAATTTTTGCACGTTATCAGTAAAACTCAGACTGTTATCAGCCAGCCTCCTTCATCAGATATTTGAGAAATATGCAGAAATCTTAATATAAAAATTTAAGGCAAGGATGCTACTAGTTCTGTTCCCAGTTAGTTAACACATAAGTTGGGTTTAACAAATTTTCTTCTGAATTTATTTTATAAATCTTACTTCTGTACTTCTGTAAACGGATTCCAAGTATTTACATAAACATTAGCATACATATAAACATTACATATTATGTATGATATTACAGCAGTGCTCCTAGAATAATAAAATTATGGAGTTAGAAAGTATCTAAGAGATCACCAAGCTGAATCCCCTGAAAAATGCGGAACCATTACATCGTCCCTGATAAAAGACTATCATGCCTCTTTACTTTTCTACTTTCTCTTCTTCATAATGCAAACGTATGTTGTACAAAAGAAGGATACAGCTACTGGCTGGATGGCAAACATTTCCCGACTAGAGTTTTTTGGATCTGCCTTCATCCTGCTTACTCTTCTGTGCCCTTGCACGGTGTGGCTTTGCAATTTGACCTTTGATTCCCGCTTTTTTTTAAAACTCATATCTCAACTCTTAAGGGGCTGTTCTGATGAATTGTACAGGATCAGAATAAAAATATATTAAGATATCTATAAACCAGCCTACCCTAATAGTTTCTATCATGACTGTGTAGTTCTTTAAGAATGCATTCTTTAAGTGTTTTTAGTCCTCCTAAGTTTGATTCTTCTAATTGAAAAGACTGGAGTATATTACATCAGGTACCAGGTATCTCTGTAAGCCGATTCTTCATAATAATCAATGTGCTACGCTAGTGTTTTGTACTCCAAAACTCTAAGTCTCAATATAAATATACCACAAAACCCTCAGCTTTCTTGAGAAATAAGCTCCATTTCATTGATTTCATAGTGCTCTTTTCTAACCAAGCATGAAGAGAGAAACTGTGTTATGAAAGTACAGTAACAACACCTTACAAAAATGTTTGAATATCTCTGTTTTCAATTCTTCAGAAAAAGAACAAACTCTTTCTAACTGACAAAAGTTACAGAGAAAGATGGCTACATTATCATGAATGTTCCTTCTCCCCTAAGGCTACATTACTCTACAAATGCAATTCTTAAAAAAAAAAAAGTTCCTCCTGGTCCAAAAATTAGATAGATTTGAAAATCCTATCCATGTAGAATGATTTTCCTACATCTCATCTCACACTAGGACAGCAATGGAAACCATGTTGAGATCACTTCCTATTGTATTCTGCCATGAGTAACAGCCTGCTCCCAATCCTATATTCTGCAAATGTGGGGATGCTTCAGAATTTAGTGAATCCTGTTGGGCTGTTTTTTACTCTCTTGGAAGTGGGAGAGAGGCAGAAAGAAAAAAAAAACCCTAAAGAGACAACTTCCAGTTTGGAGAAAGTAGATGGCATTCCCTTCATGCTCGACTGAAACCCTGCCACTAAAGTTGTTGGCAACCAGTGGCTTATTTAAGTTGAGAATTGCACTAACATCAAAGTTCCTTGCTGTGTTTAATGGGGTGGAGGGGGTGGGGAGTAGGAAGCACTCCATAAAATATGGATAAGCTGTCAATCAAAACTACTTTTATAGTGTACACTATGGTAATGTGAATCATATTGCTTTTTTTATTTTTAAACACAACTACATCTGGTAGCTTGGCAGCAGAGGTTTTTACAAAGACAGCGCCTTCAAACTCTCTTCATAGCAAGGCTAGAAATCCTGCCAGGTTAAAAAAAAAATGTTATTGCAACCCTTTCTCCCCTCATAGGCCATTTTGACAGGAAATCTTTGAGAGGCAGCAGCAATGAAGTGCCCAGAGATTTCATCTGTCTTCTTTTGCTTCAGGAAATGCTGAGCACAGGCTCCCCTATTAGGCAAAATACACAAAGTACCAAATCCCCTTCACAATAATCTTCGTCTGTTCTTCAGCTGACAGGTCCCTATATCCTAGTCTGTCAAACAGGCCCTGTAACTGAGACTCGTGTTCCTGGGACCAGTGCAAATGTTTTTGACAGGACTTGGGGGTGGGTGGTAGGCAAGTGTTGTCAAGTGTTTATAAGTTTTCTTTCTGGAGCAATTCATTTTATGTGGACTAATCAGAAAAAAATCTGTGATGTCAGAAGATGTTACTTTGTAGGACACACTTTCCTTCTCGTCCTGCTGACGTGAAGTTCCACGCTAGCAGCACCATTTGTCATTTTGGGTGACTGACGGAAACATGGCAATTATTAGCCATTGCAAAATAATATTTGCAAGCATGAATTCCGTCCTCCCTCTGGTTTCTGGTTTGCTGTACTACAGCCTGACAGGTGCCAAATCTAAAATTTAAATATCCCTCCCCCCCAAATGAAAACGACAGCTTGCAATAATTCTGCAGGTGTCAAAGCAGATGTACCTTCCAAAATAATTAGACAAAACATATACAAATTGCAGGAAATATGTGGAAAAAAAATGACATTGAAATTTCATGATTCAACATTTTGGGGTCTCTTTCCTCAAGATTCTTTAATTGGTTCTTTGAATATTAAGAGGTGTGTGCAATATGTACATATGCATACACACACTACATATACACCTCTCCTTTCAGTTGAGACAAGTTTTCTAAAAGCCTAGGCAAACTTTAATATGGATAAGGTAATGAAATAATTTATACAGTTTTATTTGCAAATGAAGGCAGAGATCTGGAACTGTAAAATCAATGAACAGCTTCACTGCCATTAGTTAGCAAGGAAGGTATAGTTTAAACCAAACATATTTCATGATCACAGAAAAACAGGAATTCAGTTACCTTTCTCTTTCATCTTTCTGTAAATTTTGCGAATGGGTTTTCTGATCAAAAGATATATTTTAAATATTGTACCTATTAAGGAATTTTATATACATAGAAGTGCATATAAAACATCTTGTAAAATTGTTACAAAGTTGTTACATAAGGAATACACACACCTGGACACGTGCAGACATATAGTAACTGAGATAGTACATTCTAGTTGCCTTAGAGATCAAAAGGGTAAATATTCCACAGAAATATCACGTATTTTATATAAATATATGAAATTAATGCCTGTGTGAATGTGTGTACACGTATGAATGTGTGGGATGTACACAAATAAATAATAAAATATTTCTCATATATTTTATTGTTTGTCATTTTACGCATTTTATCATTTTTTAAATCGCATTGGGGAATCTCTGGCTGAAAAACAATGTATACAGCGTATTAAATACGTTTTATTAATAAATAAAATGTTAATATATTACTGTGGATATTGTTTTAATATTTTATGATATATTTATTGTTTCTTGACTCTGAATTATTGTATACTACCTTGTTGTTTTTTACATACAGCAGAATAGAAATATCATAAATAACATATTTTAAAGAAAGGGGGGAATCAAGATTATCCCAAAGAGCCTTGCTGTGAATCTTGTTTTCTCTTTCTGGAAAACACTATTCAGTGGGAATCTATGTTCACAAAGAGATAATTTGGTTTGGATATACAATCTGCTGCAAGACAAGGCATTCTGATGCCTTCTTAATCTTTTGAACTCCACCTCCAGCAATCTCTTGCCCTTAGCCATGATAGTTAGAACTAATGGGAGTTGAATCTCAGCTTTAGCCAAACACCTACCTATTGAAATTTGGGTTGTTTCCCTTCTTTAATAGCAATAGCAATATCACTGTATTTATATACCACCTTTCAGGGCTTGCAACCCTCTCTAAGCAGTTTACAATGTCAGCATATATTGCCCCCA
>JANHJO010002789.1:132702-148653 GCA_032468235.1 Pseudoxyrhopus heterurus
ATTTTACCCAGATTTCCTGGGTAAAATTAGGACCTCGGCTTATACTCAGGTCGGCTTATACTCGAGTATATACGGTAATTGAAAACAATATGTAAAATTCTAGTGATATATTATAACATAACTCAGCCTGGGCATAATATTTATTCTTTATTATAGCAGATATAATTCTGTAGTAATTTGTTTGCATACTTTAATAACTACAGCACAAAATGTAGCACCACTATACATGACATTAGTCTTATTGTCAGTTAAAAGAAAAGCAAGATAAAACTTATCATCCTGGCAGATGTTCCAACAAGAAAGATGAGAGATTGACAGCTATCTTGATAAAATATGAACAATGCAACAAAACATGTTGGGTGGTTTCTATAGCATTCGAATTACAGGGATGTGTTTTTATAGAAAAAGGAATTTTGGCTAAGCTGCCACTGAGAACTGCTGTAGGTAAAGCATCGTGTCTAGCTCTAAAAGGGCTCATTGCTGAGCCGGGGATATAAGAATGATTCAATATTTATTTGGTTCCTATCTTGGGTGTTCTAAATGATGTAAAATTAAACTAAGTTTATTTTGTTGTTCAATATCGAGCAATCTGGCCTTGATCATTTGGAAGGTTTATTTATACTTTGAAAACAGTAGATGCTCAAGAAGGCCAAGAGAGAGAAGGTGTTTAAATAGTAGCAGATACCAAGTGCACTGAAATTGATCTGTCAAAACTCAAGAGATTAATGTTGGAAAAAATGGTCCTTTAGTCAAAAGTCAATTATGAGTAGCTATATCCTTTACTTCTGCATTCAGTGCACTTTACTTCTGCATACTTCTCCAACCATAGTAAACCATCGGTACACATTTAGGTATATGGAAAATTGGTGGTGGAAACAACTTTAGACTGTTCTTAGGGAGTTATAAATTACGGAATGGTGCTAACTGAACACCATAAAGCATTGGGCCATAATCTTTGCATCAAATCTCTTCAGTATACATTCCCTGAATTGGGTGTAATGGAAACTCATTATTGCAGCTGAGTTTATGTCATGTAATCTATATGGGTTTTCCAAGAATTAGTAACATGTAAATATACTACATTCCCATTCTTAAGAATTTGAAATCCTTCACTTGTTCAATTTCCCCTCAATGATCCATTTATGTTTTTTAGGCTTTTATCAAAGATCACTATTTCAGTTTTCTGGTATTTAATTGCCAACTGTTAATTGTACTGTTTATGTATTTTAATGTGGTTTTATTTTTGTAGACCACCCTGAGTCCCTTTGGGAGAGGGTGGTATATAAATTTTAATAAATATAAATATATAAATAACTATTGTTCTTCATGGAAGTCAACCAAGAAATCATCTAAGGCCAACTCAGGTTTGTGAGGTAATAGTTATGCCATGTGCATATAGAGAGAGCACATATACTGCGCCTACATTCTGAGATACAGGTAATTTTGTTGTTATTGTATTAGCCACAGATATTCATTCTCATTTATTTTAGTTTGCACAACTGTGGCAGTTTTATTTTATATCTTCAGATCTAAGATTCTACAATGGGTGGCTCTCCTAACTAATCTTGACTGATCTTGGAAAAGTTAAGAAGAATTGGACCTGATTAGTACCAAGAGATGGACTAGACTGGAAAATAAAATAAAATAAAATAAAATAAATAAATAAATAAATAAGGCAATAGCAAATCACTTGTGTATGTTGTCAAAAAAACAACAACAACCCACGGCATGAAGTTCACCCAAAACTGACCATGATTTGAAGGACATTTTACTTCTACTTTCGGGATGGCCTGTGAATAATTTGGAGTAATAGAATGGTAAAATGTCAGTGAAAAACATATCTTCTTGCATTTTACTATGTAGCGTACATACCCTTTTATGAAACAAATAAAGAGACGTGCAGTTCCATGAAGGCTACACAAACGGTTATAGCAAATATTTGTATTATTGAACGGCAGTGATGATTTGTTTGTCTATAGTTCCATAAGGCAGTTTGTTCCCTTGGCTGAAACAGTTGAACATGATTACCACTCAGGAAATTCATTCAAAGGGAGGTCCCAGGTTGCAAAAGCGACCCAAATCATAGGGACAATATGACTATGAACAGACCTGTTATGCCTTCAGAATGAAGTACTCCTTGCTAATTTCTCTTCAAGACACCAGCTTAATTGCATTTTAAACAAATGGGCTGCTTTGCTGGCCAACTTTTAAATGAGATAACAGCAATGTTCACTCTCCAGCGGTGATGAGTGCCTTGCAGTAGATTCAAAACTCTGTTCAATAACAGGTTTAATCTCACACCAGCAGATTTACTGCAGAATAAACTGCCACTGAGCTCATAATTAGTGGGGGGAAAAAATAAAAAAAAATACAGCCCACTAAATATTATTTCCAAAGCAGCAGGCTCTATTTTAGTGAGAAATTTCCATCGTGTTCTTTGTGTGTTTTATTGATCATATGTATGATATTGGGAATTCATGCTATGATTTAAGATAATGGTCTTTATCGATCACTTAAGCAGTTGTTTATATACGCAGTAACAAATTGTGTTCCTATTCATAGAACATGTGATGCAGACAGCAGGGAGACCCAGTGCTTCAATCTTAATGTTTATTTGTACACTCCACCCCCCACATCATATTCACGGTTGGAAAACAGCAACAGCAAACATTTGTGCTTCAGAAACAATCTTCTCATAATTTCTTTGTTGCAGCTATTAGTAGCCAATTGTCATTCCCCAAAACCCGGCTCAACAGATGTTCCGGAAGATATTCTGTTTAGCATTGAAACAAATATTAATGAACTAATAATAGAGACAATTGAAAAAAAGAAAAAACAATGTTATTTCACAGAGTGAGAGGTTGTGGTTTTTATTTCCTACTTTAACAAGGGGTGGCAATTTCCAAGACGGCTTCAACCTCCAATACCATTATGCATGGAGGTTTACAGGTTTTTTTCTTTTTAAAAAAAATACTTGTACTGCTTTGATAGAGTAGTAATAAGTACCCTAAAATAAATTTTACAGACCAATATCCAGATTAAGATTTTGAGGCTATTTAGAAAAGTGTCTTCTAATCATTGAATATTCTTTCCTCTATCAATAATAGCTTTCTCAATACAGAAAAAAAACCTGTTAACCAAAATGCATCAGTTATGGAAAATTAACATCAAATCAAAATGTAAAACTAAATACCATATTTTTTTCTCCTCTTAAATGTATACTCCTATAGGTTTTGCCAAGAGCATCTTGTGCATACATACAGTAAAATAAAAGAAATGTAATGTGTCAATTGTCTGATCACAGCAATTCTGTCATATAGGTTTTCTCCTCCACATGCTTATCTTGATTTACCACTTCTAGATTTCCTTTCCTTTTCCTAATAAGCAAGTTTTAAAAATATTATGGAAATATTTCCATCTTTTGGTTTGTTATTCCAATCTGCTTCATATGCAACCGATGGAGGAAATGAGCAGCGTATGTTCTAATCTCCATTCACCTGTCTCTGATCAACTGAAGGCTTTCTTCAGAGCTTGTCTCATCAATAGGGAAAAGATCACATGTGACCATTCATTTGGTCTTTCCATAAACCAAAATTCTTGAAGGTGACTTAGATAATGACAGCATTCTTAAGAACACCAGTGTCTGTTCTATTTTGTGTGCAATGAATGAATATGAGAATCACTACCTTCATATATTCATGGTACTATGACTGTCACAAAACCAGTCAGCATAACAATAATGTTCCTTGATCTTGTTTTAAGAATTTATTTATATAAAGGGGTGATGTAAGATTTTCATATATGGATTGGCAATAAATATTTCTCAACCAGCACTCAGGATCTAAGAGTGGCTTGGACAGATAAGTTGTTTTATTGCAGATACAGAAAACTACTGCAGAAGCTCGGAATCCAGTCCACTATATATAATAGCCCCAAGGCTTCAAACTTAACATCTTTTTCTCCTGTCCTGATGTGCTAAACATATTTCATGCTGTTCATTTGTCATCCTTGGACATGGAATACACCTGCCTCAGGTTTTGAAAGTAATCCTGTCTGGTCTTAGGGTCTTTGCTTCCAGCATGTGCAATGTCAGTCCTCACAGCTGACAATGTAAATCAGTTGTCACAAGATTGCCCTCAGGACCCCACAATAATTCGTTCTCTGAAAGAAAGAATTGGCTCTGGAAATTGCAGTTTCAGTGGAAACCAAAAACGGAACTTGAATTCCTTTATTGGGGCTAAATAGTCTTAGTTAATGTGAAGAGTAGCTTCTGACAGCTCAAGGATCTGGTTGCATGTATATGTATCTCCCATTATTTAATGTTAACCTTCTTTCTTTCATTTTTTTTCATAAAAAGCTACTTGCAGTTCTCTTCTCATGCTGGCTAGGTGGTTGCATCTGGCTAAGAGTGGCTTAGATAGATAAGTTGTTTTATTACAGATACATAAAGCTACTGCAGAACAATATATTTTCATACTTTCAATTCCCTAATTTTTTGCTGCTCACCTTATCAATTTCAATCTACAGAGCAATGACAAAATCTTGGACTACATTCTCCAATGACTCCAGATACTAAAAAGTAGGAACTAGGTTATTAAATATTTATTTAAAAGAATTTTACTCAATAATGATTTTTCACCTCTTTATATATATATGTTCTTATTTTATGTTACAGCTCTAATCTAAGCTCTTGCAGCCTAAATCATCCTAAATATTAATATAGTTAGAGAAGAAAATCAGATTCATCCAGTTTCAAAGTCAAAGTTGAATTAAACAACTCAGACTGATTCTGACCAAATTAGGTTAATCAAAAACCAGTATATACTTGAGGCACAGAGTTACATTCAGGTTTACCCTGACAATTTTAGAGACCATAACTAAGTCAAAATATGTCATAACTTTTTTTTAACATTCTTGAATTAAAATACCAATGCCCCTCAAAGAATACAAAACTCTTCCATGTATCTGTCTGATGCTTAATATGATTTATTTTATATTGTTTGATATGATTTATTTTTACAAGCCCCTTCAAAGATCGTTAGCTTGTAATGAAGCTTATGACTTCCAATATTAGTTATTTATGACAGGCAGGTCATAGACAATTTAGGACTAGACTAAATACAATGTACTAAAAAAAAGAAAGAAATGGCAACCCACTCCAGGATCCTGCTAAGAAAAAGAAACTGCCAATCTCAATCATGATACTGAAAGACACACAGAGCATCTGAGGTCAGAAAGTATCTAAGAAGCTACAGGGAAAAATATAGAGCAAGTACAAATAATACTGGTTATGATATAGCTGAATTAAAGCCAAAAGGAGATCTAGATGCTTATATGACCACAGGTAAAAAAAAATGATATATATGTGTGTGTGTGTGTGTACAATTACTATGCAGAATGTCATAACCATGAACTAAGGCAGTGTTGAGGTTTTCAGGGCTGCAATGTCAAGACTGAACACTGACATTCTGTGAATCAGTGAACTGAAATGGATTAGAATGCATTATTTCACATCCACAGAGCATCAGCTGTTTTACTGTGGACAAAGAGATCATAGAAAAAACAGACTAGCTATCATTTTGAACCAAAAGTGTTAGAGTCAATGCTTAGATACAACACCCTTGATGATAGAATGATTTAAGTTCAAGTCAAAACAAACCAATCACTACAGAGGAAATGGAAGTTGCAAAGTTCTGTTTGCAGCACTTTGTCAACACAATGCCACAAGAAGATATAATGCTAATTGGGAGACTCAAATGCTAAAGCTAAAGGTAAAGTTTTGTTTAAAATAATAGGAAATTTTGACTTTGAGATATGAAAAAAGTAAGAGACTAAATAACAGAGCTCTGCCAAGAAAATTCAATGTTTATTTCAAATATCTCCTTCCAACAATCTAAAATATTCCATATGATTATAGAGTAAGAGTAAATAAAAGATTTAATAGGTTAGATTTGATAAACAGACTGCCTGAAGAACTGTGAATTCTGAATTCGTGATATCATTAGAGATGAAGCAAGCAAAAATATTTTGAAATGCAAAAAGCAAAACAAAATGAAATGGGCGCCTGCTGATATATTAAAAATAACTGAAAAGTAGAAAGCAAAGGGCAAAGGAGACAGAAAAAATGATGAGTGCCAGAAAAGAGCAAGAAGACCCAAAAAGTTATATCTAAATAAGCAAGATCTTTTTTTAAAAAAAGAAACAAAATAATCATATGACAAAGATTTTATTTCAAGAAATTGTAAAAATCAAGGAAATCTTCGATGCAAAGATGTGAGGGTGATCTGGCTGCAACATCTGTCACCCCATTAATCTTCCAGGATTGATTCTTCTATGTAAGGATATGACAAAAGTCAGGAGGGAAAAAAACCTACTGTAGAAATAAGATATAAAGAAGATGTTGCATAATTATATTCCAGGATTGTGAGGAAAAGGTCCTACAATAGATTATATATTATGATTACCAAATTAGAGTCAGTATATGTTTTGAAAAGTAAGTATAGATTTAGAAGAGTCAGGAGCACCCAAGATCACATTGCTAACACCCCATGGATAATAAAAAAGAAAAAAAAAGTAAGGACATTAAAAGACCCATAAAATTTGCTTTTTTTATTATACAAAGACCATTATGTAAATCATAACAAATTCTGACTAGTCCTTAAAAACATAGGTGAATTGGACTATCTCATGATTCCTAGAAGATTTTATCTTTCTAAGCTCAAAAATTTATGGTGAAAGTGACTATAGCCATGAACTGAAGACATGTTTGCTACTTGGCAGAAAAACTATGACTTGCCTAGACAAAATGTCAAGGTACCCAGGCATCACAATGCAATAAAGATTCTCAACTGTTAACATATGGCTGTGAAAACTGGATCATGATAAATTTGAATGTTGAAAAATTGATATCTTTTAAATTGTGCTGCTGGAGAAAACTGTTGTGGGTACCTTAGATCAGGGCGGTCAAACTCCTGGCCCATGGGCCGGATGCGTCATGCGCTGGCCATGCCCACACCCAGTTTAGCAAAGGGGGAAAAAAGTCCCAATATGTCACGTGATGCTGCTGTGAGGACGTGAGCTTGACACCCCTACCTTAGATGGATGGAATATTATTTTAGATGAAATAAAATTAGACTTTGCAGTATTAATGTATCATAATGAAGATAAAGTTGAAAATATTTTGAATCATATTGCAAAGGCAAGAGTCATTGGAGAACACATTGGTGCTTGGAACAATTGAAGAATTTTTTTTTCCAAACAATAGAAAAAAAAAGAGTGTCAGAAAACAAGTAGCCTGATATTATTGATGACACAGGCATGAATTTAGCAGAACTGAATAGAGCAGTTGCAGTTAGACGGTGCTGCTGGCTTTAGCATTTTGGGGTAGGATACCAAATAGAGTATTCACAGGGGAAGATACCAAGGATTAAAAATAATAGAAGTTTATTAATACCTATAGCATCAGAGAGCTTGCTGTGATCAACCAGAGTAGAGCAAGAAGACAAAAGGGGTTGCTTTCATTGGGAAGGTTTTATAGTCCATCAATCTTTCTCTCTTCCTACTTTCCCTAGTGGCTAAATTTGGACATCAGCAAGTGAAGATTACATATGATTGAGGATTGTTAAGTGCTTAGCAGGTATTGGGCATCTAGTTAACTCAAAAGAGGAAAACAATTATCTAACAAAGGTTGGGGCAGAGTTTGAAAAAGTAAATAGGAAGAGTTAGCTTGTCTAAGCAGCCTCTTTTCTAAGTATTAATTAAAAATGTGGGTCAATCACAGGATGTCCATTGGGACCCAAAGAGTTGGAAGTGATTAAACAACTGAACAACATTCTCCCCAGAAGGGCAAATTTATTTACGAATAGAATTTAATTCTGTCCTACTCCTGCAATAGATTATAGCTATTTATTGTTTAAAGTCATAATTTAAATAAGTCTAATTCCAAATATCTTGTACCTTTTTATCTAGAAGTAGCTGGTTCTGCTTTCATTAATTTTTGAAGTTTTGATAAATATTGCTAAATAAATAGTTGTGCAATTTTTTTTTACTATCCAAAACTTTTGATGTTTTTATTTGAATGACATTTGTGATCTTATTTGTCAAATATTTAGAAAGTGTTCTTCATTAAGTAAAGACAATTAAGTGCGTAAATAGTGCTTAACCCTGATCAGTGTATTATAGTGTTACAGTTTCTTTTTCTTAAAAAGAATTCAAAGAACCATATGTTCAAGATCACTGCACTTATTTCCAACTGTATGTATGTATGTATGTATGTATGTATGTATGTATGTATGTATGTATGTATGTATATGTGTATATATATGTATATGTATATATAATTTGAGATTTTTCTCTTGTTGGTCCATGAGAGTCATAGACCTTGTTTTATCTCAGATCCCAAAGTCAGTTTGGTAGCCTCTGATTCAGTCTGAGTAAAATCAGATTATTTTGTAAATCATAAAAGTGGGAAAATTTGATGGATAATACAATGTCAATTGTAAAACAACCAATCAATACAGCAGTTTTTGAAATTGAAATAAAAATACAGAAAAAAATGCCCTCAAGTCATAATACCACTAACGATCTGTGAACTGGTTTTCCTGCTGCTCTTGTACAGAAGCAGTCTTCAATGTATGTGGCTCGGCGGTCTGGCCTGGCCGGGGGAGACAGGGAAATCGGGCCACATGAACGTTAGGCTGGTGTACATACGCATGTAGTTCAATTTGTGAGAGGGCTGGCTGGGCCAGCATGCACAAGCACGCATATGTATCTTGGCTGCAAGTTGAACTAAGCACATATATGTATGTGCGCCAAACTGCCACTTGCATAAGTTGAATTGTGCAGGTGCGTGTGTGCACTGCCCATGGCCCAGTTGCGAATAGGTTACATCCCGCTAGTGGGCTGCGGCCCAGGGGTTGGGGACCCCTGTTCTACCACAGTGGTTTTTTCAGCTTTCAACTCCAACCAACAGCTCTAAAATTCCCTCTTGTTTTCTTGCCAAGAACACTTATGAGGTGGGGTTGTGCTTGGCTTCCAAGATCAGCTGAGGTTGATTGGATGCTGCCACCTGCTGAGATTAAGACATGGAACTAATTGCCTGCATTTGCTTTAATATTTAATACAGTGTAGACCACGAATACAAACTGGTTTATTTTAAGATAATCAACCATCAGCTTTTGAAGCTGTTCTCTTGGTAATAGGAAAATTTGAACTAAGCTATCCAGGCTACCTCCTTTCATTTCCTGCATAAAGCAACCTAGTGCTAACACTATTTTGTTAGATACAGTGTGTAAAATCTGTAGAGGGACCTATTTGCAACAGATTATTCTGGCATGTGATAATTGAGAAGATTAATACGCTGACATAGCATGGATCTTAACATATTGTGTAAAACATATTTAAAAAAGGTATTTTAATTTTATGTTGATTTTGCATAAAATGGGTATTAACCTTTTTCTATAACCTTTTCCCCACTATGTAAACATAATAGATTTGGAATATGCCTGATTTTAAAGAAATTAATAAACCCCTTAAACTGTGACAGGATATGTGGAAGCTTTTGAGGGATTTCATTGAAAGAAGCAGGGCTACACGGCTCTTCAGCCTCTCTCTACTTTTTTTTTTTTTTTAATTCAGATAAAAGACAATCAGAAAAAAAAAATCAGCCAAGCTTTATCAGAACAGTCCAGCAGTTTCATCTCCCAGCTCCAGATCTCAGTAATAGTTTTGTGTTTTTTTCACTGACACTTCTCCTTTTTGAATGCTAGCCTGATGAAAAAGTACCAAACAGGTATACTTGTCTACTCTTTATTTGTAGCTTCAGAACAATTTTAATCAACCATATTTTAGGAAACTATTGTATGAGTTTAACTTCAAAGTGTATCTAAAATTATGCTGCTAATCCACAGGCCATGTTCAGTAGCTACTTAGTACAGTCTTAGTCCATTTCAGCCACAGTGCAAAATGACTTAATATATCCAAATTTTTAGTTAAAGCACAGAACCTTCAGATTAATATTATTTTTAAGGAGTCAGGGCATTAATGTAAGATCTAATTGAACTTACCATATATACTCGAGTATAAGCCTAGTTTTCCAGCCCTCAAAAAGGCTGAAAAAACCACCTTCGGCTTATACTCGAGTCAACTAATTTTCAGGGCTTAATTGATGCCTGCTGTGATTTTAGCTCCGAAAATCAGCTGATTTGAGGCCGAAAACAGGTCAATTTTCAGACCTAAATTGATGCCTGCGCATGCGCACAGCGCAGGCATCAATTTAGGCCTGAAAATCAGCTGATTAGTATAAGTCAACTCGAGTACAAGCGCTAATGGGCTTATACTCGGGTCAATAATTTTACCCAGGTTTCCTGGGTAAAATTAGGACATCGGCTTATACTCGGGTCAGCTTATACTTGAGTATACACGGTAACTACATAAACTGATAGAAATTTAGATGGAACAACTGTTCAAAAAGGAATTTTGAAGTTGTGATATATAGTTCAGTGATGGCTAACCTTTTCGGCACCAAGTGCCCAAAGTGTGTGCGCGCATCCCCAAAATGCAACATGTGTGCATGCCCCACGCATGTGCCCCACCCTGCCTGTGTACCCTTCCCCCATGTGTGTATGTGCGACCTGCCCCTGTGCATGCATGTGTGACCCCCCACGTGTGCGCTGCCCCGCACATGTGCAGCAGAGACCCAAAGACCAGGTTGCTGGCGGGAGGCACGCATGCACATGTAAAGTGGAGCTGAGCTGGGCGATGGCTCGCGTGCCCAGAGAGAGGGTTCTGCGTGCCACCTCTGGCACACATGCCATAGGTTTGTCATCACGGATATAGTTGGTAGTTAACATTGACCCAATGTTAGGATATTGGTGTTCTCTGAACCTGGTTGTTTCCTTAGATACATTTTATTATCAACTTTGTATCATCAGAGAATGGAGTTTGCTGGTCGTAGTGTGGTTTTTTTTTTTCATTGACAATTGAATATTGTGTTGTTTCTTCCCCAATTGTTTATATGCTGTTTCCTGCATATCTAGATATTGACTGCTAGGGAAGATATCTTGTGAGTTGTTTGTTTGCTTCCTTTACACTTTAAAGATACACTGTATCTTTAAAATGGGATTTAAATAGGATTTGTTGATGGCTGATTTGTCTGAATGGAGCAAGGGCAAAAAAGTGGCTAGAACAAAAATGTAACTAGGTTTAATTCAAACATAAATGCAATTTACATTAACATAATGAAAAACAGTGAATACCATTAGTTTAGATGTATATAATCACTTCCTCTTATATATTGGATAATTATGCTGTTACTATGTAACTTACATTATAATTTAATAATAAAATAATTATATTACAAAGTTATACAATTATATTGTAGATTTTTGAAGGGGCTTTGGAAATCTTGCCCACAGGATTTTGGATGGTGGATTGCAATTAATTATGGTCTTCTACCCTGCATCTGGTCTACCTTGCAACTTGTTACTTAAGGCCTTGATTTAAAAAAAAAAAGCAAGCAAAAGGAGAAACTTTTTAATGGTTTATTTCATAATTAGAAAGATGATGCTGTCTGTCTTTCATTAAGACTGGTTATCCAGGGAAGATGAATGGTGGGAAATTTAAGACAGACAAAAGAGAAGTACTAACAGGATTACTCTCTATGAAAGCACCATGTTCCTTCAGTCTGAAGAACTACAGGCAAAGACTGCTTGGTATATTGTATCACACACACCAAAGAATTGCAGGGGTGCAATGTAGGCTCTTCCTTGGTTACATGCCAACTGAGGGATGTTCTCCCCAAAGAAATGAAACAGTTCTTCCCCACCACACAATTACCCATGAAATGTTTTTGTTATGTAGTCCTCCATGGCAAATTTACAATTCGTTAGGTCAACATGAATTTCTCCCCATTCTCTTGACTCGCAGCCTGGTGTTATGAACCATATAATCCAAGATGAAGACATCACGTTGTACAGAAAGTGGGGTGCAAAGAGAGAGGCCATATGTAGATTAGCTTGTACTTCTTGTGTCAGCATCAGTTGCTACAAGATTAATGCCATGAGCTGGCTAACACTTGTTCACAGTTGGGTTTTCGCTAGTCTTTTTCTGCAGCTGCTGCCGTGTACGTTGACAGTTGTTTATTTGGCTTTGACTGGATTGTTTTGGCTCTGCAGGAGTTTTCGGCTGCTCTCTCTGCTTTCCAGCCATTCATCATGTACTTGGTTTATTTCCATGCATTCTACTCATCCTCAGGCCTTTCTGGAAAAGTCAGAATTGGCTGGCAGTGTGTGTGAATTAACTAATTAGAAGACAACCAGTATTCCCTGTGGAGAAAACAATGTGCTGGTGGCCATTGACTGTGATGTACTGCTTTAAGTAGTTGTGACCTATGTTTTCCAACTCAACTAGAATAAAAAAAAAAAAGAATTGGAGAGGTTGGGAAGAAAATGCATTCAGGTTTACACTAAGTGGGTTAAGGGGTTACAGAAGTCTATCCAAATGGCTCAGGAGATTCATAAGTGATTTCATCTATAGGTCACCAGATCAACTTCTCTCCCCAATGAATAGGTCTGTAATTAGAATGAGAAGTATTAGCTGTGTTGTAAATATGTGGAGAATCTAAATTTCACAAGGAGCTAAGCAACTGTTAGGGATCTGGAAAGCCGATGTTTTTGTGGTCTGAGCTGAAAGTATCTGGCTTGCTTGAAGAGAGAATGAGATATTTTTTACCTATCCTTCTAGGGACAAAAAGAAAGGAAAGTTCAAATCTGTAAGAAAAATTGAGGATAGACCATTTTTTGCACATTACAAATGCTCATCTTTCAATAGACTATGAAAAGTTTTTTTTCCTATTTATTTTTTCATTTGGGAATGTCTTTTTCACATTTAATGAATCTAGAACAAAAATGTTCTGGAATTATGACAATGATGTTCATTATACCAAAGAATTAAGATTATAAAAAAAAGAGTGGAAAGAGCAGCAAGAAAAAGAATGCAAAAAATCACTACATCAAAATGTAGCTGAGGGAGAAGACAGAAGGATAACAGGATTACATTAGGAAAGCCACAAAAGATTATATGAAAGGGTTCAAAATTAGTGAAATGGAAAAAAAATGCCTGTTAAGGCAGCAATGGGATAATAAAAATTAAACTAAAATTATTGGCAGTCCTACCAATAATATTATCATCACAATTATACCACTGATACAAATATTAACGGAGATTTGGCATAAAATATGCAACATGTAAGCTACCATATTAAGATTGCAAACATGCAGGCAACTATTAAATTTCCCTTCAGCTATTTAGTGATTATGTGATTTGTGCAGCCTAAATGCAATAGTTTTATTCTACTCCATTCTCCATCGCTGCTTTTTTTGCTCACCTCTGCACCCCAGCTGAGCTTTCTAACAGTCAAAAGCTACTGACTTTAACTTCTTTAAATGAACTTTTCCTGTCTCAGGGTTCATTGCTGTAGAAGTATGACAGACACATAAGGCTATCTGTATCAGTTTAAATTCAGTTCATAGCAGCTGAATTTCAGCTCATAGTGTCAGATCTTCACATATTATCCAATTTTATTTCCTATGGAGCTACTATTTTTAAATTCTTTTTAATAATGTTAATGCTTTGTGTGATTTTTGAATGGATATTAAGCCCATGTAAGACGGCAATGATTTATAGTAGAACCTCTGGTCACGAATGCTTCTGACCACGACCAAATCTGGTTCTGACCAAAAAATTCACAAAATTTTTGAATCTGGTCATGAACACATACTCGGGTGGCGATCAAACATGATCCCTGACCCAGAAATTCCTGAAGACAAAACATTAGAAGACGAAGAAATCACCAAAGTTATGAAACGAATTATGGTCGTGACCAGTACAGTATATGCTGTTTTAATGGAATATAAATTCTTACCATTAGATTAACATCAATTTGGGCACATGACCCATATACTATTGCAATGGAGGGGAATCAAAATGGATTAGTAATGAAAATTATGATAAAAAACTGTTGGCTTATATTGATTTAGAAAAATAGTGCTAGTTATAGCAAAATTCTAGTAGATAATAGTTAGAGAAGACATATATGACTGATGAAGTCATATGAATATTTTTGTATGTTATTAAATCATTTTATGTTATTTTGTTTTTAGACAATAATAAGAACAAGAGTAAAAAGTAAATATAATCCTCATAAATCTTGAAAAGTTTTCTTTCTCTTTTCTCTTTCTCTCTCTTGGGAGGGGGGCAACCAAACTTGCTTGATCAAACTAACGTCTTATAATTTAGGAACAGATGCAGCAATGCTGCAATGGTTACTTAATTAAAATAAGACTATCAAAAAAGACTGCCAGAATCACTGTATGTGCTCCATTACACAAACTCAAACAGATTGCCTTCAAGTCTTAGAAACAAGTTCTTTCAATCTCCTTTGCTTTACTGTCGCAATTCATAATGCCATTTCATGGAGACTGGCAAGCACTTCCTTTTCCAAATATTTAAAGCTCTAATAAGTTTTGTGGTTTTCTTTCTTTTTTAAATTGGTACTAAGGAGAATCAAGTCAGCTATGAAAAAAAGAGGATTTAATTAAAATGTCTTTTACAAAATTGATGAAAAGAACTGGCAGCAATTGAAGAAGAAGAGGGAAGGGCAAAGCTAAGCTGTAAACTGAAACGCAAGGAACAACTAGAGAAGCCCAACATGCTTTGAATGTAAGTGGAAATATACCTGTCCAGTTCTGATTACCAGTCCATCAAGATTTTAAATAGCCACTCTTAGCAATAAAAGCTTTCAAGCACTCAGTTCTGGTTTAAATAGATTCCATAGGCATGAAGTTATTTTAATAATGAGAAGACAACTCTGCCTGAAGGCATTAAAAAGAACTGACCATAGGAATACTAAGTAGTCAGTGAATACAACTTGTGGGATGTGTGAAAATCTTTTCTATCATGCATTTAGATTTGTCTAAACATCAGTGTATGGTTTCAAAAAAAAAGAATGCCTATCTTATATAACTTGATATATAAATAGAAAACCTTGTTTAGGCCTTGTGAAACGCAATGGATTACGATTTATAGAAAAATAGGGAGAGACTTTTCAACTTAATTGGAGTTCCATTCTGGAATAACTTGTTCTTTAAATGAATTTATATCACAGTAAAAAATAATTTTTAAAAGTCTACAATTTTATTTGACCGTTACTTTATTTAAAGAATGCAAAAAGGAACAATGGGACAAGATTGTAAAGTGATAGTTAAACTTTGTGAATCTTTCTGAATGTTCAATATTTCTGCATAAATATGATGTCCAATATTTTTCTTCAATAAATAAGTGGCAAGTATAACATTTTTGATTTATTCGTTTGAGTTCTCTTTACCTAGTTTTAGGACTTGTGTGAAGAACAGTTGACTTCTTAGGTCATATTTATGCAGAAATATTGAGCGTTCAAAAGAATTCAGAAACTTTTAAGCACCAATGTACATGTAATCACTATCATGTTAAAACAAAGGAGTAGCCAAAGCAAAGAAAAAAATCAGTTCAAATGTCCTGAGAATTTGTAGTATTCCAGGAGAAGAAGAATTCAAGTGAAGATTTAGTACAGTAGACTTTTCATCTTAAATGCTGGGCAATACTGCTAGTAGCACAATAATAGAATAAAATGCAAACAATAAACTTAAATAAAAATGCAGACACTCCAGTGACAAAATCAATTAAATCTTAAAATGTATACATAAACACAACAATTTCTCTCAAAGTTTATGCTGTATATAAAGCTGTTCCAGGGTCTGAAATAGTAAGCTCTATTCTCAAGCAATTGGAGATATACAGTATCATGCCCCTTCATGGATCGCTGCCTTGTTGTGGCGAGGGGGCTTGCGTAGCGCAATGAAGCTATGAGCTATGCCATGCAGGGCCACCCAAGACAGACAGGTCATAGCAGAGAGC
>JANHJO010002789.1:155530-169983 GCA_032468235.1 Pseudoxyrhopus heterurus
TGGTCCCTATTTTTCTACTTGCATTTTTACATGCTTTTGAACTGCTAGGTTGGCAGAAGCTGGGACAAGTAACTAGGAATTCGAACCGCCAAACTGCCAACCTTTCTGATCGACAAGCTCAGCGTCTTACCCACTGAGCCACCGCGTCCCATAACAGATATGTAGAATTGCTTAAATTCACATATACATAGAACTATATATATATATTTTCAATTATTTGCTAATCCATTTAAATAAGATTTTATATAGCAGGTGTCTTTGGATGCTGCCCTCTTTCAACAGCAACCCCCTCCCATTTTAAACCATTATAGAAGTAATTAATCAAATGGATTCTTATACTGAGGGTAGTATTAACATAAAGCCATAGAAGGAAGTAATTAAAAATATTGGAAAGCAAACTCTGGAGTGGACTCCTGTTAATTACTGGGGTTATGAAATGTCATCATGATTGCTCTATTTCTTCTTCCTCTGTGATGGGAAAAAATGTTTTGTTTTGTTTTTAATAAACTCTGGATTTATCCTTGAAGCAGTCCAAATGTTTAGACCTAATTATTTTCAGAGACATAGGCATATATTAAAATGTAATGTGCAGAGGAACCAAAGACATGTTGGTTCTTGGATGTTCTATAAAATACTTATTTGAGACCCAAGATGGACATGTTGAGTGCACACTCAGTAACAATTCTCTAAAGTCACATATCTGAATGCATTTTGCGCAAGGAGCTCTCTTCTGTCAGCTGGGTTCCATTAAGAAAATTAAGGCTCACTTCAATGTAATTAGATCTAATGAGATACACATGGCAACTACTAGGGGCCTCCTTGTAACCAGATTATATGGACTCTGTTAGATGGTACTTTAATCAATTAGTCTGACCTTTTCTGCTTTCTACAAAAAAGAAAGGAGTTCAAAGTCAAGCTACCTAGTTACCTGATCAGAGTGTGAGAAAAGACATTTGCTGTTGGATTAACCACTATGGATGCGAAGGACTTTTGTGAAAAGAAACACATTCTCGATGGCTTTGAAACATTTGCCTATTTCATCCGTTAAAGCACAATGGAAATAGTCACATTGCCATTTTACCATATTAGTCCAGTATAATAAAGTGCATAGAGGAGGAGTTTACATTTCTTGAAAAACCAAATACTATGGTCCTAGATTAACTTATTGTAATAGAACTTTCCAGACTGTAGATATACTTGTTTGTTTTATCTGCAATATCCCTCTCATTCACTTTCTTCCCCATTCTATACCTTTAAAATATAACAAGTTTTTTTTTCCTCATAAAGGGCTAAATTTCCTTCAGGGAAATCTGTTTGGGGTTTAATGTATATGGAATTGAAGCAAGGAATGGATTAATCCAGAAACAGAAATATACATGTACACACCAATCTTCTTTGAAACATTTTTGCTCTTTTGCCAACTTCTCATTCTCTAACACATTTTCTGATTGTCTTTTCCAATGAAGCAGGTTTGAAAGAGGCAGATTTCTTTTAATGATTATTTTCATTTAAATTTGTCTAATTCTAAGATCATATGCAGTCCTAGCAGCAAATGGTTTGATTATTGCAAAACAAAAATCATAAAATCATTATACAGCCTAAAAAAGTAAAAAAAAAATTGGCAAACATATTGAGGAGAAAAATAATTCTAATATTTTATAGAAACCAATATCTTCCTGATCTCTTATGTTGCCACACTAAAATGTTCACAACCTTATATGTTGTGATAGGATTCTTGTTGAACATTAGGAGAGATGTATAAAAATGCAGGGCAAACTGGGAAATCTGCTGGTAATGATATGTTTATTTATTTATTTTATTTTATTTTAATAAGATTTCTATACCGCCCTCTCCCGAGGGACTCAGGGCGGTTTACAATAATTAAAATCACATAAAAAATATAAAAGGACACAAAAGTTAAATAAAAGTTTATTTCATAAATGGCTACAATATTGACATGCTCAGTTAATTTCTACCTTAGAACATGCTCAGTTGTTTCTACATGCCCATCCTGATAGGAGACAATATTTCTAAATAAGGAATTTTTTAAATATCTCTTCCGTAGCACTACAGAGGGAAAAGCACCATATCTTATCAGGGTGAGAAATCTTCTATGGATAAATCAATTTAGTGAGATATCAGGCAGGCTTTAGGACTTGTGCCTAGCTCAGCTTTGCACTCAACATCTACAATTCATGTCAGTTTCACAATAAACAATGTTGCTTTAACATAGTCCCTTTTAATACCACTTGACTGGAAAGACTATATGTCTGTAGTTCACTTTCAAGAGAGCTCATTCAAGAGGGCTTATTTGACAGTCTCCAAGGACAAGTCCCTCAGATGCTTATAACATGAAGTTCCTCATAACATGACAAAATGCCTCTCCAAACCCCATTTCACCATCTAACATCAATTGGTTACTTCTCTTTGCTAATAGTGCTTTCTGCACACATATAGCAGTGCACAGAAGGCGTGGATAAATGTCATACTCAGTTTTTTCAACGGACTGAAGTGTGAAGGAGGTGTACACAGTTTATTGATGCTTGCTGTGTATGCTTAATAAAATTGTGTTAATCTTCCGAATCAACCTTCTTCCAAGAATCTGTTCAGTATTCTAATATACGAAGTCCAAAAAAAGAGAAACAAAGGTTGCAGCTTTGCTTAAGAACATAAATGGACAACCTGTGGCCACATGAAGTCTCATATGCCTTGAAGATGCCATCAGAAATCCCATTCGCTCTTCTTTCCAGGAAGATGATTAGTTTTATCCATTTTACCAGCGTTGATAATAAGTTTTCCCACTGCTAATATCAGCAACAAACTAGCTAATAGAAATAAAATGGAAGCCTTTCTGTTGGCTTCTTTTATTACTACTAATCTGCAGCTGATAAGAAAAGCATGAATTCTCCGTTTCTAAAGACCTTGAATGTATGAATAGGTAGGTGTTTGAATATGCATGTACAATTGTGTTGTGAATATGCATTGTAACCATAGTTCCCAGAGCAAAACAGTTGCCCTTCTCTTTACCCATCCCCCACTCCCCACTCCCCACTTTTAAAATAATCCTTATCATCCTGGCACCGTCCAGACCTTTCAGTTATTGTGAGGTCAGAATTTTGGGATTCTTCAGGTTGTTAGACTGGGGAAAGGTACCTTAAAACATCAGTTGGGACATTAGAGATTTTCAGCTTGCTTCTATATTGAATAGTTTTCATACAATCAAGTAGAATATTTATGAAGATCTGCATAGACATGCTACAATTAACAAAAGCCAGTGTAGGTTTGTCTTTTATCAAGCCTGCAGATGGCACAAAGCTGTGAAGTGTGGCTAATACTTCAGAGGAGAGAGCGAAAAAAATTCAAAAGAATCTAGGTAGGCTTGAATAGTAGCTGAAATGAATATGAAAGAATTTAATAGCAAGAAAGGAAAGTTCTGAATCTGAGTAGGAAAAGTGAAAGGCACAAGTGCAGGATGAAGGAGACCTGGTTTATAGTAGTCATCAACTTACAATCATTTGTTTAGTGACCATTTGAAGTTACAGTGGCACTGAAAAAAGTGACTTATGATTGGTCCTCACACTTAAGACCGTCATAGCATCAGCACTGTCACGTGATCAAAATTTGGGTGCTTGGCAACTGGTATGTATTTACGATTGTAGCATCCTGGAATCATGTAATCACCATATTTGCGATTTTCCCAGGTATTCTATTTCAGACTTTACCAATAATCCATTTAAACAATGACAAATGGAGATCTCTAAGTTCATATGGCAAGAGAAAAAAAAAATCCAAGCATTAGATATAAAAAATATTGCAAGATGCTAAAGAAAGAGGAGGATTGGAATTACCAGATTTGAAATTGTACTTTGATGCTTGTTGTTTGGTCTGGCTTAAAGCGTGGGTTATTCTCCAGAATAAGAGTTACTCAAGCTAGAGGGTCATGAATTAAGATTTGGATGGCATGGCTATTTGTGGCATGATTAGGATAAAATAAATGTTGATTTCAACAATCACTTTGTTAGACGTGCCATCCTAAGGATGGAATAAATATAAAGTAAGATTCTCCGCAAAGATGCCTCTTTAGATCACCCCAGGAAGGCTTTTTTAGAAAAGAAACAGTGGCAAGGCCAGACTGGTGGGCAGGCAGCAGCATCATGGCACAGAGCTACCCTGTAGTGATTTCAGGATAGCAAACTCTTTCTCTGAAAGCACACAAAGCATGCCTTAGTGATGAGCAAAGTATTGGATAAAGCCCAGTGATTGGTCTATAAAGTGTGCAGTTGAAGAGATTAGTGAAATTAAAGAAGTGTGTGAACTGAATCAATACTTGGATTAAAGATGCATTCAAAGTTAACTATTCAGATCAAGGATATAGAAAGTATCAGATCAGGCTATTTCTCTATTTATTCCAGCAGTTTCTGTTCTGCCTGGCAGAAGCTGACTAGTGATTTAGGCAGACGGAGGCAATTTTCATCTTTTAACTGGGATTTAAAGGAGATTGAACGTGATATTTTCAGCTGCAGACAACATTTTCTACCACTAGGCTACAGCTTTTGTTAAGTAGAAAGATGCATAATTAAAGGAGAAAAAAAAATAAGGCAAATTTCTGCATTGTATCTGAAGATAAGTTTGCAAGTTGTTGTCGCTCAAGAATAATAGGTGTGCATTTTTGGTACTACATTTTTAGAAAATGACGATGTATGAGAACATGTGTATTTCAACAGGAACTGAGTATGAGTTCCTGAGTACGTGTCACAATAAAGAGCATTGTCTTCTTTGTAGCAAACAATTTAGATAATATAAATTTCCTTTTTTTTATGAGCCCCTAAGAACAAAGAAGAAGAAGAATATCTCTTTTTATCTTACTGGCAACCTGTGGCCTGCATACAATGACTTACAATCAAACTGATAAGAAGACTACAATGTGTTCAACTTATTGTTTGAGAGAAACAGACTCTGAATCTAAAGTAGTGCAAATTCACATGATAACCATATTTTATTCTTTTTCTTTTTGGCAGAAGGATGTATTCATCTTATTTTGTACAATCTATTTGCTTCCATAAATTTATGGATGAATTATGAAAGATTGATCTTGCCATGGACACACTTTTCATTTCACATAAAACTGACTACGAGAGAAAGTTTTCATCCATCAAGATGAAAATGAAATATAGGTTTGTGTTTCCACTTGGGAAAGAATCAGCCAAAGTTGCACTATATTCACTGTTTAATGCAGTGGGGGCTTGAGAAGGAATATGTGAAATTCCTATTGAAGTGAATGGTGAGAATCATCCCTCCTCATTAAAGCACATTAGGTATGTTGGCTTGTTTGTAGATCACATGTTCTTCTCTATGACCCCTGGAAGAATTATTGCTACTTGCCTAACCACTTTTGTAGTTTGCTTATTATACTCAACTATTTTTGAAACATGAAAGTACGGGAATGCATTAAATATATATGACATTCATATGAATAATGAGAACAGCAAGAGTTCAGCTAAAATCTTTTTATGAGAGCTATAAACCCACAGACTTTAGGATATAAAACTATTTTTCTGATATCCTGAGATAAATTATTTTCATGGCAGACAAATGTTAAGTTTCCTACTCTATCTTCATAGCGTGTAATGTAAAACCTACCCATATTTAGGAGTAATCTTGCCTGTTATAAATACTAAATATAGTTATTCCATCAACATTTACCCAGAGAAATGTGATTTGGGCATGGAAATACCCTTTTTAAACTCCTATTTATCATTGTGTCATAACTTGTAATTTTGCTGATTGTTCAAGCTCGCTGTCCAACAAAACCATTATTGTTCTTTTAGAACTAAGCATACAGTAAAAATTATTATTACCATCATCATCATGATCAAAGCGATCATTTTATTGGAAGTAGGAAATAAAACAATAATAAACAGAAAAAATAACAGATTTCCTCACCCTGCACTTATATTTTCTTGAAACAAAAACCAATATTCTGTTTTTATAATAGCTGAAATTGAGATAAATAGAAAAAGGGGTTAAATGAAAAATACAAAGGAGTCTGGGATGTGCATAGCAGATATTAAGTCCTGAATGCAGAAAATAACTCAAAGCTTTATAACATGAGCAAGCAATGTTACAGAGCTATAACAAAAGTTTATTGAAAAGCCAAGGGCTATGGGTTTGGCAACAATATAGAGTAGACACATCAGTCATATCAGCATCTCTGAGGGATTTTTTTTTGCACTAGGTTTTTCAGGGGAGTTCAATTTTTTTTAACTCTTATGCATATCTGAACTCCTACATTAGAATTTTTATCTGTTTTCCCCCTTGAAATAGCAACAAACAGTGCAATTAGATTTTACCAGTTATGATCACTTGTAGCTTTGGTAATCTTAAAAATGGGTTTGAATTCTATGTAGTTCTGGAAAACAATTTATTGCATATTTTTGTTGAGCAAAAATAGCTGATTCAGAGCTCTATGAAATAAGTACAATTAAGGACTTTCATAGAATTTTAATCTAATATTAAGAGTTAAACATTTTTTTGTTATGGGCCTGTTTAATCTTTCATCAAAGACAGAATATAATTATATTAACAGTGGTCCCTGAAGTACTCTATAAACTTTGATATATCATCTTTTCTTTCATCATAAGTTAAAGAATACCTGTCCCACAAATTTTTCAACAAGTTACTTCCTTTTCAAAGATTTGGCTATTCTTGAGCTTGTCAAGATTTACTGGACCTTAAAACATCTCCTTTAGTAATGCTTGGTTTGTTGTTGAATTGAGATGAATAACTTTTGGATTAAGAAGGTACAAAATAAGATTCAAAAAGTACTAGAAGTCATTTATTTGAAGTGAATTAGAGGGGGAAAAAGTAATCTCTATATTTTTTTTCTAGTGGACAAGTCAAGTTCAGTGATGTTTGTAGCCTTGGTAGGGATTTAGGACAAGAGTTCTATGAACAGTTTAAGAATATTATTTATTTCTATTATTTAAAAACAAGTGTTTCCTATCCTATTGGTTACATATTATATGCAACCATTTTAAAGAATCACGTTTTCTTTATTTATAGATACTGAATATAATTTGGTAGAGAGTCTCTATAAATTGCTCTATTCAAATAAGGAAGTTGATTGAGATTTGAAGTGATTTCCGTTTTTTAGAAGAAGGAAAGGAGTCAAATACCATCTGTTTCCTGGTGCATTACGTCTATGAAAGTATGAGAAGGGCAATAATTAATAAACTCATTTAACATTTGTTTTCTTTAAAGAGTTGTCTATCATAACTAAATTTATTTTTATCACAAAAAGGTTTTGCTATTTGCAATGACCTGAGCCTAAATATACTTTCTCACACACATATACCAATGCACATAAATAAAATTGAGCTAATTCAGTTTCAAGTAGTTTTAACTAGAAGCTATGGGAAATTCATGGAAGCCACCAATTAATCTCATATCTTTGATTAAAAATTAATCATGCAAATATTACATTATATTTAAGTGCATTGTATTGTTTTAATGATGCAAGAATTTAAATCTCTTACCTAAGTGCAAAAATCTCCATTATTTTTAAAATGGAGAAAAACTACTAAACATATTATAGATAAATATTAGTTTCTGATAAGAATCAAAATATTTCAAGTATTACTAACAAACCAACGAGACTACCCAATTTATTTCAAATTCTCACAGTCATTAAATCCATCCTCAGCTCACACTTCATGATTTACTTTGTAAAAACAATGCTTAGGTCTTAATACAGTAGCTGCAAAGCCATGTGCTACTGGCATCAGTCAAACAGATTAAGTACAGTCATTGTAAATTACCACTACAATGAATTTGTAATCTGTTGTAATAATAATGTCCAAGGTTTCAGGAGAGAACTCTGGCATAGTAATTGACACATTATAGCCACCTGTTCAACATTGTGTGAATGTTCATGCTCTTATGTTCATTTTGCACATAAGACACATCAAACAGAAAATTTACCAAAATGAGAACTGTCAAATTCAGAATGTTAAAACCCTCATCAACTCTGGCCAGAATTGCATATTAAAATATAAGTATATTTATTATTAATAAATTCCTTCATTTGTTTGACTCAAAATTCAGATGTGACTGAAGACTGAGGATAGTAATAGGTGAATTGGCTTATTCCATTTTTTTCAGAATGATTCATTCAGTTCTGTGTTTCTCCCTTTTCTCCATATATCTTACCCCTCCTTTTTTTGCAAAATAATCTCCGTGCACATTTATACAAGTGTGCACAATAATGTATTTAACTATACAATTTAAATAAATATCCCATTCTCTCTTGAGATACTAAGAAACACTTGAAATCTGGCACATTGATCAGATTTGACCCAAATGTTATTTTTTTCTTTCTCTGATCTGTAGATTTAGTGCCTCTATTTAACAAAGAGACTTCTCTCTACAGTGATGCCAACCATTAGAATTGGTCAATTGGAACTGAAATTCAGGTCAAATGCCTGAAGCATCCTTAACTGACAATTCAATTCTATTCAGAAATAAACTCTATTGTGTTAATAAAGTATTCCCATGTTATATTTCTGTAGAATTACTGCCTGCAAGTACTCAGCAGTAGTCATAACAAGGATATACAGTGAACTGATAACATTATATTTATTCAGAGTAAATCGAATGCCTAACTTCCTAAAGCAAAAATGCTAATTATTTCATTACAATTTCATTGTAACCATTTTTTTGTTATTATTTAAAAGTTAGTGGTCTTATTCCAAAATCACAAAGGTGTTTTTTTCCCAAAAGGCAACTTTGTTTTGTTTTGTTTTTTCTTTGAAAATATTTCATTTCTCATCCAAGAAACTTCTTCAGTTTGAAACTGACTGGATGGGAATTGAAGGATTTATATTCTTTGCATTCATCTGGTCATTAGGACTCTGAGAGTAGTTTAGGCCACTTGGGGGTTTATCTGTATCCTCAGAATCACCTGAATCAGAGGACAAATGGGTATGGAATCTTCTTGGGGCTGTTGTAAATGGGATAAGTGGTGTCACAACCTTACCTCTCTGTTGAGGGAAGGCTGTTTGGTTTTAACATACAGTAGATGGCCTCTTTGATTCCTCTTTCAAACCAATGGTCCTCTCTATCCAGAATGCGAACTTTGGACCAGGAAGTTTGGAAGAGGAATCAAAGAGACTTTTGGAAGCGGTTTGCCATTACCTCCGTCCTAGGACTGAGAAAAAATGACTAGCTCAAGTTCACCCATGGCTTTGTGCCCAACATGGGACTAGAACTCACAGTCTCCTGGTTTTTAGCTTAATGCCAAAACCATTACACCAAACTGGCTCTTCAATCTGCATACATATTCACTGTTCATAGAATATACACCTCTTTAAATTAGGATGTGCCTAATCTATTTCTTCTTCTTCTTCTGTTTTCCTTTGTTCTCAAGAGGATTAAACCAAGCTGTTGTCAAAATGATACAACTAATAGGCTTTTAAATTTATATTGAACTCATATGCTTTCTCTTTAATTCGTTTAAAATACTGGGGTAGTTTTCTTCCTAATCTAAACTATTTTAATTTAAGATGTGACCTAAAATGCCCTCAGAATACAATGTGAATGATGATCGGGGAAAAAAAAATCATAATTAATATTGTTACACATTTTATTTGGTTTATATGACTTGTCTTTGAAAATAATTATCCCAACAAACTAATTCATCAGAACATTTATGGGATATTGGGTTTCAAACCCAATTAGAATAGAAAAGAAGAATAGCACATTACAATATAAACGTGACATGTAGTTCTCCTTCAGGAGATATTCTGGAGGTCTGTAGTTTTCAACAAATCCCTGAAAAGCTTTAGGGTTCTTAGGATACCAAGAGTCAATTTGGAGCATTTTTCTGATTTTCTACAGAGATTCTCAATTCAAACACTGAAACACTGAAAGGTATTGCTCTGAGCGACACAGCTTTTTCAAAGGTTCTTTATGTCAATATTTAATCCCAGGTGGATAAAAGTAAGATGTAAATAAAACATCTTATCTCAAATTAGAAGAAAATAAGGTAAATCGGTTAATGTTCCTAAATGCAACTTTGCTAACTATCTACACATTTTCACTGTTCTCAAAAAAGAGGGTTTTTTTTTTCAAATCAAAAAGACAGATGTATACAAGTTTGTGTAGAGAGAAGGTAAGTAATTTGGTGCCCTGCAGCCATTTTGAACTTCAACTCTTACTGACCCCATGGCATAATCAATGGCAAAACTCTGTAGGAGTTTTAGTCCAAAATATCCAGACATGGCTGTTAATCTCTTACTTTTTGTAATTTTCCTCTGCACATAAAGATTGATAATTCACTTAAAATGTTTAATTTCTATTCCAAAAAAAATGTACCTGTCAACTCACGAAGCATTCCTGACCTGCTCTTGAGTTGCCATAGGCAGGGGGATTGGAAATCGAGCCTTGCAGCTGCATCGAGGAACTTGCATTTCAGTCAAAACAAAGCACAATCCAGCAGGCAACATCAAGGTCATCTCCACGGAGATCCACAGTGGCCAGAGGGAGTGACTTCTACAACCTGTAAAATTGCTTCATTGAGGAATGTGACTAATGACACATCTTGGGGAGAGAGGAAACAGGGTCAGAGCCACAGCGCGAATTAAGTGAGGTCAGAGTTGGCTTCAGTTGGTCAGTGCTGACTGAAGCTGCTAATAAATAACTAGATTTCTTTTGAAGTTTGGCCTGAGGCTCATGATTTAAATAGGGCATCGGTTGGAACCCCGACAGTACCTAATGTATTGTAAGGTGGCATACAATCTTCAAACAATAAAAAGGGACTATCCCATCCAAGCACTAACAGCCACTAAGATATCACAAGAGGATATTTAGCATGGTCAAAGATAGAAATGTCTATTTGGGAAAAATGGTAGGATCTAGTGTCATTTATGCATTAAAAATGTGCTAAACTCAACAGTCTGACTGAAATCAGTGAAACTGGCATTGACCATGAGTAATTCAAATCTATTGAAACCAACAGGTATACTCTAACTAAGTCTAGATCTAACTTTGTATTTTTTTTTCAACAATGAATTCCTATTGTTAGTCCCACCAGCTAAACCGAACCCTGAATCCCATAGAAGGACAAAAACTACTTTAATTATTTTTTAATAGTGATATTATTAAAAATGTCCAATGATTAAAAAACTAATCCAAACTAATAAACAATAAAATAATTAAAAGAAAAGGCATAAGGTGCAGAAAAAAAGAGAAAAATATAGAACATTCAGAAAAAAAGAAAAGAAAAGAATATAGATAAGAAAAAGAAAAGGACTTCCAGGCAAGAAATGGAAAACTGAAGGCAGCTCTATTAAAAGCAGAGCTGACAAAATGTGGCAGAATGAAGAGCTAGAGAATAGATCAATCCTTTGCAATTCCACTCTAGACAAAGAGAAGACTTGAGAGTTCTTGTTAAGTACTACCATACGGTTGATCCTCACTTTCTTCAGTTCATCATTTTCCTCCGGAAGTCCTAAAGCTACTTTTGTTGAGATAAGCTATAATGAGAGGATCTTGCAAGTCTGATTGTGCTGTCTGTCTGAATCACTTCCAAATATTACCGAGTTTGGGAAATATTTTTGGCCCTTCTGCATATTTCTATTAATGTCACCATTCTGTTCATCTCATCAGATCCTAGTGTTATCCACAAGCCTGCAATAATCAAGGTTTGTTATCTTCTACAACTAATGTTATGTAAAAAAAGGAGTTTCATCCATAGCTTAACTCTCGTGGCTGCTGTTATGATAGCTTTATTTAGTTGGATGTGTATAGTTTGGAAGGAACACTCCAATACAGATAACAATATTATCAGCAAAGTATTAGAGAAATATTAAGATAGAAGAGTTTTGAAAATATTTTTATTATTGTGAACTAATATAGAATGCCACCATACATTTTGTCCCTTAGTATTAGTACATGTACAGTACATTAATGTATTACACTACAGGTAGTCCTTGACTTACAGCAGTTCATTTAGTGACTATTTGAAGTTACAACAGCACTGAATGCCATATTTTACCATTTTTCACACTTATGACAATTGTATCATCCCCATGGTTACATGATTTACATTTGGATGCTTGACAACTGACTCACATTTATGATGGTTGCAGTGTCCTGGAGTCATGTGATCCTCTTGTGTGACCTTCTTACCAACAAAGTCAATGGGGAAATCAGATTCACTAAACAACTGTGTTACTAATTTAAGAACTGCAGTGATTTACTTAAAAATCTGTGAGAAAAGTTGTAAAATGGGGCAGAATTCACTTAAAAAATTTCTCCCTTAACAACATAAATTTTGGGCTCAATTGTGGTTGTAAATTGAGGACAACTTGAATATGTGTATATGTTGTGGAGCAAAATAGAATCATTTTTTTTTCTTGAATGATCTTTAATCTGTAATACATAGCAATTTAAAATACATAAATCATGGAGTATTCAATCAATATTATTTTGCTCCAATGGAACATGAACTGCTTTGGACTGGCAAAGTAAAGTCACTCCAGTGAAAAGCAGGATGTCATAGCTTTTTAAAAGCCTGTTTTATTTGAATCTTCTTTTTAGCAAACTGTCCATTTGAAGATTTGAGCAACACACACACACATAGAATCCAGAGCTTTCACAAATAGAAATTTCATTGCTGTTTTTCCATTTTATCATTCTCCTTAAAACACACACAGCAATATTGAGGCAATGTCCACAGTGATTAAGAAGTACAACTTCAGTGTCACTCTCTAGATCACACAGGCCAATGCAATATTCTGGTTTAATATAATCAATTCCATTGTAAACATTGACAAAGGTATTAATAGTGAGCTTGCCACATGTATCTAACAGAGTTCATCTGCAGTTGACTGAAAATTTACAGAGTCAATAAATTATCTTCCTTTTATTTCTAAGGCCTTTCGGATAGTCTGTAAGTTACCCTGCACTTCACCCCCAAAATATTTCATTTGTAAAAATAGAAATTGTAATGATGAGGGATATGTAGAATTTTTACTTCCTTGTACTGAGGGGAGACAAAAAAATATTAGAGGCTGTTATGAATGAAACTCTTGTTTTAAGCACACATAATATTTTAGTAACCTCTTAAGGTGTGTCAAATATTGGTTGTTCTGAACAGTACCAGAATGGTAAGTAGAAATTAGTATGTGGAAAGCACCTGCTGCCAGACCCTTAAAATGTGATCCAATTAGATAAGGTCATATAGCATACTGCTGTTAAAGGCAAAGTAGTGGCTTCTTTGCTTACAAATGTTAGGGTCCTTTTTTATTCTTGTTCTTGACAATAACTTTATTTCAGCTGGCCAAATGGTCCTAATGTGAACATTCCTTAGTTTTGTTTAAATTATTTGATACTAAAATTAATAATACTAAAAATAATGAGTTAATATACTGGCACTTTAGTATTTTTATTATTATGGTTAGCCAGATATTTAAATTGAATTTGATATTTTTATCCACCTACCAACTCCTTCCCAAAGATTTGAGATAGGCAAATGTTGTTATACATGTAACAACATGAAATCACATCTGCCAATTGTTTAGCTGATATTAGTCTTCGTTTGCATCAAGTTCTTCTCCAGAACCTAAAATGTAGCAATGTATCTAGGATGTTGAAATGTATAGGTAGTCCTTGACCATAATGGAGTCTGTCCCATTACAGTCGCAAGTGGTGACAATTGTTAAATGAGCAACCTCCTTAAAGATTCCCACCTCTTGCTCTCCCTGATGCCACCATTAAAGAAACATATGCGAGCATGGGGTATCTCATGGGTAGGAGAGGCCCTGGGAGGCCTGCTGCCCACCTGGGACTATAGAGGAGACAGACAAGCAGCAAAAAGTTTTGCGAAGCCAAAAAGAAGTCAGCAGGGGGGAATGCTCAGCTAGATTAGGGCCCAGTGCCATGTTCCAATGCCAGAGAGGTTCCCCAACAAGCTCCATGCTTGGTCAATGAAGCTGAGCTTGTGGGCTGGCCTCTATCCCAATCTGCTGGCCATCCCAAACCTTTCCTGGCTCTTTGGAGAAGTCAGCCCCCTGCATGCAAAGGCAGCAATTTCAAGACAACCTTCCCAAAATCTTTTCCTTGTTAACCCCCTCCCTCCCCGAGAAATTCACATTTCTTCAATAAAGGGGTAAAAAGCTGGAAGGGACAGGCTTAGTGATCTTTCTTCCTCCCACCCACATTACTTTCTGAAAATAAACTAACTTCTTCTGCCCTCCAATCTTGATCCCTCTGTTTTTTTCTGAATGGGCCTTGGAGTCTTTTTGATATGCCACTATAGAATTATTACAGCATGGGAGGGAAAAAAATATAGGAAAGAAAGAAGGAAGGAAGGAAGGAAGGAAGGAAAGAAAGAAAGAAAGAAAGAACGAAAGAAAGAAAAAGAAAGAAAGAAAGACAGAAAGAACGAAAGACAG
>JANHJO010002790.1:5674-26705 GCA_032468235.1 Pseudoxyrhopus heterurus
TCTCTCTCTCTCTCTCTCTCTCTCTCTCTCTCTCTCTCTCTCTCTCTCTCTCTCTCTCTCTCTCTCTCTCTCATACATACATACATACTGTACATGGTGGAGGAGTTCTTAAATCATTTTAATTCTTTTGTGCAGCCTTAATTTTGTTACCCTTTTAAAATTAATGGAAAAAATGGGACTGAAAGCTAAAAAAAAGAAAGAAAAATCTAAACCATGGCAATAACAATGGCAAGCAGAATCAACATCAGACATTAAAAGTGTGTGCCTCTTTCCGTATCTGATTCCAGAAAATCAATAGGCATAAGAATATTCCTGGATAATTCCTGCTGGAGACAAGAAACCAGGCAGTGAGTTTAGACTGGGAAACAGAACATTGTAAATTGGCTCAGAATTATATTCAATAGCTTACATATATGGTTCCCCCACTGTCTTTATCCAGGAGTGTTAATCTCACGGTGGATCAAAAAACTTATGACTAGGGAGGGAATCTCTGGTTTGTGACCTTTTCCCCCCCTTTCTCTGTCCAGTGAAATTACCGGTAACCTTGTTGCCTTATCATTCATGGATTGTTTTTATTAGCTAGAAATAAACATAATGTACTGCAATTTTCTTTGTGGTAATCTCTCTCTCCGAAGCCTTAATGGAATAATTTGTATTCTGTTCACTTACTCACTGCCCAATTCTTCAGGATCCCATGATCAAAAAGATGTTTGGAAATTGTCAAAATGTTTTATCAAGAAATATCCTTAAGATATAAATAAACTTTAAAAACCCTCTGCTTGCTCCATGTTTATAACCCACTGAATATTGTTTTATTTGCTAAAAGGAAGAATCGATTTCCAATGAATAGCAGGTTCTTCAAGTTCAGAGGAACTCACTGAAAAATATGGATGCTACTCTCTGCTATTCCAAGAATAAATTTAATTGTGTGCAACAGCTGAACTTTGAGGTGAAATCCAGAATAGATTTGCATCTATTTTAAGAGCTCTAATTCTCCAGAGAAGGCTCTAATGTTGGGAAAGGTGGAAAGAATGGGAAGAAAAGGATGAACAACAGCAAGATAAATGGACTGAGTTACAGTGACAATGGGGACATCATTGCAAACCTTGAAAGACTAAGTTAGGAACAGATCATCACAGAGCAAATATGTGTAGTTGTTAAGATACCAACTTGATGGCACATCATACAGAATAGAAGCAGATGGTAAGTTAGTAAGAATGGGATCATCCATAGGTTTTTCTAAGAAAGGAAACATTATCCCTCAGCAGAAGAAATCTCTATTCATTACAGACCAGGAGTAGAGCCTAGTACAGTCCTTGGGAACTTGAAAGTCTTTAGTTATGGACAAGTTTCTCCCCCAATTTTTTATATATGTTATCATGTATAATTTAAACTTATATGCTGCTCTGATAGTTTGTTTTGCAAAAGTATGATCTGATGGTCTTTTAAAGACTAATCTATTTCCTTATGCCGTGATAAACTAGTTGTGCTTCAAGAAGTGCCTATGGCTGCCATTGTATGTGCATGCAGAAACCACTGATTTCTTAATGTATTCAGTGGGACTAACTGGTGGAGGTGGAATCATTGTATGTGTGGGCATGTGAGCATTCCTGAGAATAGGAATCTGATCTGTGCATTGATTTGTGAGGCAAGATTTTTAACTATAACAGAAAAGAAATATTATTATTCACCGGGACCAGAGATTTAGTTTTCCAAGCTTTTGGACTCATGCTGGAGCCCTTTTTGGGGAACTTCTCTCTACAGAATATGTGCTTTGGGCTACACTCTGGTAGAGAGAAGTTCCCTGAGGATGGGCTCCAGCATGACTATAAAAACTTGGAAGACTAAGCCGCGTCCCAGTGACTGATCCAGACTGGATCTTGCAACATTATCTTGGGACACATATATTTGCCTTCATTCATGAAAGGAAATATATTCAAGAAAATGTATAGATGTAGGCAAAGCTTAGTTAGCTACATTCTGCCAGGAAGAGAATTGGAGAGCACATATTTTTTTACATGCGTGCCTGGGAACAAAATGAAGGTATCTAATATTTATAATTTCTTAGACTATAAGCAGGCAAAATGCCAAAGAGACAAGCCTTAACTTTCTGTTTATATCTTACTGTCCCATGTGATCAATAGGTTATGAGGTGCTGCAGAGTCAGTGCCACTGATTTCATACTTCCAAGCTATCTTTACTTTAGCTATAATAATGCATCTATTGTACAAGTACAATGGCCACTGATTTGTCAAAGCTTCAGTGCTAAAGCAATTTTCAATTATAAGATATATATTGGTCTTGTGCTGCTGCTCTTATTATTGGTGAAAATCACATGCATGTATCTGAGTCCATCTCTATGATCTTCTGCCAGTGGTAGCATGAGCACTGAGATCTTACACATAAGAAGGCAACCTGTGCATTACATGGGGATTTAATGTGCATAGTTCACATGGTTCTTCTACTTATACATCAAGAAAACTGCTTCCAATAATCCATCTGGACTGTATCTGCCTGACAACAGATATGTGTAAGAAGCCTGTTCCAGTAATCCCATAGCTAATTGAGAATCACTTACTGGTTGTGCATTTGGAGCCCAATCAATCCAGAGAAATAAATCAACATCTGGAAATATGAAATGGTTTGGATGAAGAAAAACAGGTGGAGGTGGCTGAGTAAAGGGTTCAAATTACACCAAAGCAGAAATGTCACTCAACAGCTGAGAATGATAAACTTATACATGTTTTTGGCTAGGGTACATGCGTGACATAATGAACCTTAAAGATTTGTTGTGAACAAACTAGTTTTATGAGATTTGTGAGGAAAACGAAGTGTCAAATCAGATTTTAGTTTGACTTACTGATAAGAAACCCATAATAGGTCACATTCCCAAACGATGAAGGAAACAATACAATCACTTATATGGGATTCAATGGTCCACAGCACGTTGAAATTGGAATCTAGGCATTCACTTATAAAAGGCATGGAAAAGATACAGGTCTCAAATATTTGTTCTCCAAATAGAATGATGCTTGCTGTATTGATGAAGTTGATTTAATGTATGTATCATTAGTCTGTCCTGTTCTAGCAGTTCTCTAACACCCACATGGATCTCCCTTTCCTTACTTAGCAAATGAATAAGTGAAGAAAGTAAATTTCCTTCCTGCCTTTTTTGACCCATTAGTGGCATCGTAGTTCCAAAGGTGCTTTTCCAAAGGCAACTGGACTTCCTTGGTTTTTGAAGCTTGAATGGGAGAAACTTCTTGGATGAGAAGCATAATGTTTTCAAACAAAAAAAAATCAAGGAAGTCCAGTTGCATTTTGGAAAAGCCCCTTTGGGACAATTATGACCTGGATGGTTGAGATTTTTCATAGACATTTAGTGGCATCGTAGGCACAGGGAAATTATCCTGAGGGTAATTTCAGCTAGTATATATTGATTAAAAAAAAAGAATCACAGGGATTTTTTTTTTTGCATGAACAGGTCCTCTCTTGCGCTTCTAAGAATGAGATGAAGAAAATATTAAATTTTGCAATTTATTTCTTCATAGTGAAAATTCCTCATTAATTCATATAAAGAAAAAATAAGCATTAATGTATTTTCTCAGTTAATCATTGGGCATTTTTGTATACTGTTTGTTGATTCTTTCAACCAAGCTTATCTTTATCTAAGCCACTAAATAGATTTTAACTGACTGAAAGAACCTTCTAATGCATTCTGAAAACCAGTCCAAATCCATTTTTTTCTTTTATTTTTCTTCTCTCTGAGACTTTTGTCAACAGTTAATTTTCTGTGTTTAGTCCACGAATCTTAGCTCTCTCCAAAAATGTTCTGTGCATGTTACTAAGGTGTTTTTTTTTCTGCACCATTTTTTTTCTCACAGGAAACCAGTGTAGTAGGACAGGGGTTAATAAGTAACCCACACTTGTGCTGCTGAAATTTGGTGTTAAAGCTCTGATTTGGGGCAGATTTTAGGAGGAAAAGGAATAGTAAATAGACTTAATACAATTATTTTGCTTTAAACAACTACTTAAACAAAAGGACTGAAAAATTCATCTCCCATCTCTTGCTGTCATCATTATCACGTTTCCTGTTTATATAATTTGAAGTTATCTAATTAAATTGAATTGATTTCTGTTTTTAACATTATATAATAATTCATTAACCCTCTTGGAGTGACTGCAAATGGAGTGACATAAGCTGTAGCAATAGATAAACAAATTAACAAACAAATTAGCTTCTGGACACAGAAAGGATTTTTCCATCTTTGCCATTGCTCACTGGCATAAATATTCTTGGGGCTGCAGGCAGCACTTGTTTGAGTAATTAATCAGGGAGAATTTTCCAAAATGTCATTGATGGTTAGACAAACATTAACTTTATTTTACATTTAAATTATTTTAAGCTTAATACTATCAACTAAATTTTATTTACATATATTTTCACTCTCTGTCAGATAAACTACTAAAATCCCATAATTTGTAGATTTCTGAGGCTCCACCCAAGTCTTAAGGAGCTATATGTGGACCTATGGCCACAAACTGTGCTGCTTTGCTTCAGCGCATTGTTGATTTGATTAAATATGTATCATTAAGTCATTTTTGATTCCTGACAATCACACAGATTTTCTCCATGACAATCTATCCCTAATTCATTCTTTCAAATCTCCCAATGGTATTTTCATGCCACTATAATTCAGCCCATTCCATCTTGCTACTGGTCATCCTCTTTTTCTCTTTCCTTAACCTCTTATATATTATCTTTTTTTTTTGCAATTTAAAATCCTTTTGAATGATACTTTTGCACTGAAATTAAAAAAACCCCAGCTAATTGCAAGTAATGTGTTTTGTATATTTTTTGTTCACAAATATAAATAGATTGGACTTAGCTGGATATAAATAATTCAATTACTTATATCCAGGTTCAATTCCCGAGAGCGATTAAAACCCTCTCCAGTGTGGGCAGGGGGTTGGACTCGATGACCTACAAGGTCCCTTCCAACTCTGTTAATATATTATATTATAAATAAGAGAAGAACTAGCTAAGCCACTAGTGACTACTTTTCATTCTTTCTCAAGATTTTTTATAACATGATATAAAACCCAGGTATTTGGACAGATAACAAAAAACCAAAAATGAAATATCTCATAGACAGTTTGATAGTCACTTCCATTAGCAGAAAACAGATTGAAGACTGGCAGCAACTGGCAGAGAAGTCAGCTACAGAAGGTATAGCAGAAGGTGAGGTTACTGTGACAATCCATTTCCAAAATGGATTAGAGATAGCCAGTTCTCAGTTCTCAAACAGAAATGCATCTTCTATGACATATCAAACAAGAATCTTGGTATCTCTCAGTACAGCCTCCCCTGTATATCCATGGATGATTTTTTGGTTTTCGGTTTTCTTGCTATATATTTTAACTGGTAATCATTTCTGATTGCCAGAAAGCTGGAGGTTTAGCTGAAGGCATAGAATGTAGTCAGAAAGAAGTGTTTTAACATAATCTAATTGAAATATTGCCTTATTGGGTTTTATGATGCTCTGGAATATATTATATGAAGTTTCCTGTTATGATTATACATAACTATTTGCCCCAGTGAATATCACAGTTTAATTTACTGGAGTGTTGACTCAAATGAGCCCTAGTTAAGGGACTAACAGTCATGGAGATATTGCCGTAAAATGCATGCTGTTCCAAATAGGATAGTGTTTTGTAAATTAGTGGCATCAAGTCCACTTAAAATCTGCAAATGTTTGATTAAGCCTTTTGTTATTACACCAAAAAATCCAATTACAATTATGATGTCAATCTATTCCTCCACAATCTTTCAACCTCAGTTTGTAAATTATGGTATTTTGTTATTTTTTTGTTTTTTTCATCAATTTGATTATCTCTAGGTATTGTCACGTCAATGAACCTTTCTTTGTTCTTTTCTATAACAGCAATGTCTACTGTGTTAGGACCTAAGTGCTTTAGTGTTTGAATGTTAAAATACAGAATTTGTTATCTTTTTATTTTGCATAACTCTTTTGAAGTGTCTACAAATTAATAAAGCTGTTTTTTTTAACACGAGTTCCAGTGGGCACATATTTCAATCCCATCAGGGATTTGTTCATGCTGATTTTGCTAGAGCCACTAATGAGAGGATCTAGTTTTATCCTTAGTTTTTTTTTAATCTCCATTTTGCCATATCAGAAAAATGTTCCAATTTGGCTTTGATGGTATTGCTTTGCAGAATTTATTTATATGATTATTTTGTCATTTTTGTTAAATGTTTCAGTTTTGAACCACAACTCTTTTGATGTTTTTCAAAATCATGCATACGGGATGATTTTCATTTCCAGGTATTAATTTGATTTTAAATTATTTCCCTCTTGCATTCCTTTTTGGTTTTGTAGTGTTCAGATGCCTTTCCTTAAAAATTTCTGTAAGTAGAACCTCTTTATTTATTTTTAGTTAATCATTTATATTAAGTTTTTGTCTTTCCACAGTTTGTTTATTTATAGTATGCCTTTACTATCTCTACTTCTGGATATAAATAATATGTAAATGTCACTTTTTGGGTGAAATGCATGAATTATGGCCCATAATTTCCTTAGTCTAGATCTAGATCTGATCTAGCTTGTCCAATCTAGGTTGGGTCTAGTCAATAATCCTTGCAGTATATCAATTCCAGCAACTGTCCAAGTTTTGATTGTTTTAATAATATTTGTGCTATGTAGTATAAATTTGACATTTTTTATTTAAAAATATTTTATATAACTTGAACTAGTAGTCTTTTTAACTATGTTAAAAAGCCATGTAATACATCAGGTGCTTCCATTAATCTTAAATATTGTATATTCTTCTTCAGATACTGGGTGTCTAATGGTGTTTTGATTCATTAGCTAAAGCCCATCATTTCCTATAATCTTTCCTCCTTTAATTGCCAGATAGCACCTTTGCCCAGGTCAAATTTTGTTCTTCTACATTCAGTAAATATGAGGACCACATCCAGTAGACACTTGATTTCAGCTTTTGATTTACTGTACAGTTTTATGTCACCTCTATAAAGTGAGTGATTTATTTTTAAGCTTTGTTTTGTGACTTGGTATCCACAATTGATTTTATTCAGGATATTTATGCGTCAAATCATTGCTAGTTGAAAGGGTAATAGTTACGTAAGACTCCCTGATATATGCCTCATTTCATTTTTACTTCTCCATTTACCATGAGGTTGGTTTTCCATGAGGTTGTTAACATTTCCTGAATTTTTCTAATCTTTCTGCTCATTCCAAAATTTCCTAGTATTTTCAGTTGCAACTAAGAACGAAGTGAATCAAATGTCTTAAAATGATCTACCTGGGGTAATTAAAAAAATCATTTTTCTTTTCTTGGAGTTCTGAAGAATCATTTTATCAAATAATAAGTGGTCATTTTTCCCATGTGAATTTTTGCACATTCCCCTTTGTTTCAATGGGGAAATGGCATTTTCTTTAAAAAAAAAAGCCTATATTGGATGTGCTATAATTCCAGTAAACAACTTTAATACTGTGACAGGTTAGTTGTAGGCTTGTAATTATCAGTTCCTTTCCTCCTTGATTTATGTATTATAAATGTTCTTTCAGTTGTTATCTACTCTTTATTTTTTGTTATTTGCAGAAAATCATTCAACAAGCCTGGAAATATGCTTCTGTAGTGTTTGAGCCAAAAGTGTAATCCATCTTTTCTTGGGCATTCACATTTTTGATTGTTTCAATCTGCATTTGAACTATTTCTCTTATTAACACCCTATCTTCCTTTTGCTTTCTATTAAATTCTGTAAATGTTATTGCTTTTTAATCATTTTTATACAAAGTTTTCCAATATTCAATGCTTTTTTCCTTAATCTGTATTTGAAGATGCTTTATATTTTTCATCTTCTTGATTTCAATAAAGCAAATTTTAGTTCAAAAATGTGACATTTTTATTTAAGCTTTAATTTATTCTGCTTTTACTCAAATCTGTCGAATTTTTTTTGACTTTCACAAATTTTTCATTATGACTTTTGTTTGATAAAAGCCTTTGACTTTCTTATTTTAAGTCTAGGTTGTATTGATATAATAGAAGCAATGGAATACATCAGATAGTTTTTTTTCTTTAATAGACTATGTTGGAATTGTTTTGATTGCCATGTTAATGTCATACAAAGGTTGTCCAAATACTTTTTCCTTTCTGGTGCTAATCAGAGGTGCTATTCAGCCAGTTCCAACAGGTTCCGGAGAACCAGTAGCAATAATTCGGAGAACCGGCAAATACCACCTCTGATTGGCTGACTGTGGCAAATACCACCTCTGATTGGCTAACCACATAGTCACGCCCACCAAGCCATGCCCACAGAACCGGTAATGAAAAAATTTGAATCCCATCACTGGTGCTAATGATATTCTTTCTGTTTTTTGCTTGTTTGCTTTTCATTTCTCAGTCACATCTGTTTTCTAATTGTTTAGCTATAATGCTTCAATTTTCCCAAGTTATACACCATTCTTATAGTTCTGAATTACATTCTTCTAAAGTTTCCACAACTTTATTCAACTGTTAGTTATCCAGAATTCAAATTATCTATAATTTCAGGCTTACTTAGATAGCAAATAGTTATTATTCTCTATCTACTCAATAGCTTCCATCTCAGTTTCAGAGAAAACCTTGCTTTTCAGGATAATACAAAGCCAATATATTAGTTTCTATCTAGTAATAGCTGAACCTGGAAATTATTGTTATCATTGTCATAATCAATACCAGCACCACCACCGTTGTCATCATGATCTTCCTACAATTCAGTTTGAAAGAGAATGAAATGGTTTAGAAAATAAAATCAGCACCTTAAAAATAGCAATATAGTATAAAATACCCATTATAGATTAATGTAAAAACAGGCTTGCCTGTGCTGTATACTGTTTTGTCATAATCACTTTTACTTCATTTTGTTTTTTGTTCTGCTAACCATTACCTGAGCTGTATATCACTTAAGTATATAATGTTGATTTCTTGTTTTTACCACTTAAATGCAATTTCTGAATGTGCACTGATGCTAATTATCTAGACAACTTGTAAGTTTTATTCATTGCTATTATTTCATGCAGGAATCCTATCTTCTGCAGGGCAAGTACCACAACTTTGAAGCCAAAAATTTAAAGAATGAAGAAAAACCCACAATCCGTGACTATAATTGCTGTGATTACATTGTTCAATATGGGATTTTAAATCTTAAGAAGAAGTTGGGGAAGGAGATTACCAGCAAATGCTGAAATATCTCATTGAACCTTGGTTTGAAATGTGTTAAAAACAGGAAAAACTGGGAACTTTACTACAAAAGCAACTAAATCATCAATGAGAAACAGTTCAGTAGAGTGCAATTTCACCACCAAAGAAACTGATTCTAGAAAGATACTCAGTACAATGAAGTGGAAAACATTTACTTTTATAAGATAGACAGCTTGTGAATCTCATGTGTGTATTGTGGGAATGCTTGAGAGTTGGAGCAATAGGGTGATTGAAGCAGAAAATAACGGAGTCCATTTCATTTTTTTAAAATCTCTATTTACTCGAGCAACTTGATCTATCTGATTCTCTTAATCATGGTACCTAACCTTTAAAAGACTAGGTTTGATTTTAATTCCTTAGCTAAAAATTGTCAGGGAATGAGGTTGGGGACTGGAAGTAAAATCCTATTGGTCCTTGAGAGTGCAGATTGTAGACTCATGATTTTTGTTGCAATATATAAAATGTAGTACAAAGATTGTAATACAATCTTAGGTGCTAGGAAAGAAGTTAAGATGGCAAATCTAACCAGAGATATATTCATATTTTCTTAACTAAGGGAAATTAAGTAAAGTTTTAAAGTTATGTTTTTACTGAAACAAATAATTCTGGGAAGTGATACTGCTTTGACTATGTCAAATATCGAAATATCCTTTGTCAGACATTGCATTTTGGATTCAAGTGAGCATCTTTGGAAATCTCATCAATACATTTAATACCTTTGACTTCAAAGGAATGCCAGAGTCACATTGTTAGTGCTGGTGATCTTTCACATTGACATAAGAATGTAGTGCTTTCCCCTTAAAGTAACACTGAAAATTTAGAATTGTCCCTGTGTTCTCACAAACGACAATTAACATTAATTTCCATGTGGCCTCTCTGTATTTTCCAGACTAGTGCTCAAAACCATTGGTTAAACAGCCATGTTTTCATAGATCTTTGCATGTGTTCCCATGCAGATGTATGCATGTAACATTATAAAACTTCAGAGTTCCTAAAACGAAACTCTGTGGATAATCTACAGAGTACAATTACTCTGGTTTCTCTTCAGATCGTATAAATCTTTTGCCTTTTACTAAAGATTTCCATGGAGAGGAACATTTATGAGTTTCGATTAATTAAGGAGCTGCAGTGGCGCAGTGGTTAGAACGCAGTACTGCAGACTACTCTGCAGACTTGCAGATCAGCAGTTTGGCTGATCGAATCCCTCCAGCTCCAAGGTTGACTCAGCCTTCCATCTTTCTGAGGTCGGTAAAATGAGAACCCAGATGGTTTGGGGCAATATGGTGACATTGCAAACTGCTTAGAGAGGGTTGCAAGCCCTGATAGGCGGTATATAAATACAGTGCTATTGATATTTGTTCAGTTCAGCCATTGTTCTCTGATTTAATTAATAATATCTATATGGTACTATATCTACAGATACATTAAGGCATATATGGATAAAGGCCCTGCAGTATAGAATACAACTCATGATCTGCAATCACATACACATTTATTTAAAGTGGACTGGTTTATCCTTTGGATGCATGGGCACAAAATGAACTAAAGGCAGGAAAAAAGAAAAGAAAAGGAGATTTAACTACAAGTAACTACACTAACCCAAATCACCGCATCTCTGCATACCTTTCTATCTTTGCAAACCATCTTGGATTTAATGCGATGTGGAGGAAAAGGTATTATCTTAGTGACATGAATAGATGTGTGAGAAAGTGAAGAGAGTGTACTGAGAAAGTAATTGGGCCATTTGGAGACCAAGAATGAATGAAAATGATGGTCAGGGAGCATCTGCTTAGTAAAAGATCTTTCTGTTTCAAATACATAGTTTAAGCATATGAATATATGTAGAAAAGAAATGCATTAAAACATGACTTAGCTGATAATTTATGAGTGAATTAGTAAAAGACATATGGATGATGAGACATTCTGAATGTGGAACCAATGATGATTTAATAGCATTAAGAATAGAACTTGGGGAAGGAAAAGGCATGGAACAAAAAAGAAAAAGAAAATGAAAGTAAAATAATTGCCAGAAGAGAAATCTGAAAGCATAGCTATTAGACTGTTGCCATGGTCAGATTGCTTTCTGATTGCTTTTAAGCTTGCTGGTGCTACCACATCCCACTGGTGACAGGGCCCATTATACTGATTCAGCCCAGGCAACTGATGAACCTGAAATCTATAGGGCAACTTGGCTGAAACACTAAGTCATGGCCTGGAATGGATGCGTGGCTCAGGTCTTAGATTGGATGGCTCTTTGGAATCCTCTTTCCATATACATATCCAATGGGTATACTTTGGTTTTCTGAGGAGCTTTGGGAAATGAAGCATATGGAGTCTATGTACTAGTAAAACTCTAGTTGTCATGACAAAAGGTCATGACAAAATCCAAAATCCATGACTCCCAGAGGAATGAAATTTGGGTAAGTTGTGACTGCTTCAGTGCTATTGGCTGTTGCTGCTGCTACTATGGTCATATGTTCTTCATTTTAAACATTTCATTACAATTTCCTAGCTGTTCTTGCAATCCCTGCTGGAAAGGGAAGAAAGGAAGGAAAAAAGGAAGGAAGGAATGTTTCTGATGCTTCCTGCCAGTTTCCTACAAAGAAACTCAATGGGTAAGCTAGCAAGAAGTTAAGATATTCCTCTCAGTCCCACTGCTCTCTCCCCACCCATGGTCATTCTGTTTCTCTGTTTAGATAAGTAAGTATCCCTGAAACAATGACCCACTGGAGCACACATTATCAAGTGTCATCAGATTGGGAATCTAATTGAACAAAAGCATTCTATTTTTACACCTTTATCGCATTGCTGGTAGTTGCCTTGTTGCCCTGTTTCAGATGATCTGATCCCTGTTGCAAAGGGACAGGCCACAAGACCATGTTCAGAGGCACTAAACTGAATATTCTTGCTGTTTTGCAAATAAAGCCACTTTGATTCTGGTTAGGTCCAGTCCCCAAAGCAAGCCTTGTGTAGCTCTCTGTAGTAGTTTGATCTTACGATTCCTGAGAAGTGGACTGGTCTGTTTGCTCAGCTATGTGTTAGATTCAAGACCCACCTGTATGGTTAAGCCAGTACAGCAGATGACCTCTAGCTGGATCTATGTTTTGGGGTCAACTTCTTTCATGAAAGAATGCTCTCTCTACCATGTTCAGGAAATTATTGGGGTGCATAACCCCCATTTCTGTTTAGTTTTAATTTGGTTCAGACTGCTTTTGTTTTTCTTATATTTTGCTTTTCTGGTTTGTTGTGGGTTTTTTTATATGTTCTGTTCTTTTTTAGTTGTAAGCCAGGGTTGTCAAACTCCTGGCCTGTAGGTCAGATGCGTCACATGCTGGCCATGTCCATGGCTGGTTTAGCAAAGGGGGAAAAAGTCCTGATACATCACGTGATGCTGCCGTGACGACGTGAGTTTGACACTCCTGTTTGACACCCTATGCAGAGTTGTTTAGGAATTGGATTATCTATAAGATAGACAGACAGACAGATGACATCATATATCTCATGACATCACTGCAACTGATGCAAATTACTTTTGGGGCTGAAACGAATGGTGTGTGAATGTGTTTTTTAACGGTGTTTTTATTCAATGTTTTTATATGTTTTTTTAATTCTGTACACCGCCCTGAGTCCTTCGGGAGAGGGTGGTATATAAATTTTGTTAAATTAAATTAAATTAAATTAAATTAAATTAAATTAAATTAAATTAAATTACTTGCATGATGATATCTAGCTGCATGTCGTAGCATGATGGATTATACAGTGGAGTAGCTTCCTCCCGTTATATGTCCTCTACATTCAGGACACACTGCTTTTAAATTCAGAGGCTCCTTTTTCTGAGGGATGTTATTCTGCAGTGACTTATCACTTGACTCTTCCATATGGATGGGAACCACCTGCCAGCAAAGTGGAAGGCAGCTGATGAGCAGTGCATTTCATTTAATACATTTTACTTCTCTCCATCCATCTTATTACAACAAATTCAGACAGGAAGGTAGAAAGCTCTTATGATGCAGAGGAAGCTGGCAGATATGGAAGCCACTGAGCACAGTTTGACACAGGCTGATTCATTTTTCATCAATCCCACATTTATAAATTGTCTTTTTGCTGTTAGTTAAGCCTCAAGTTTTCCCACAGGGAACCAAGGAAGAATAAATGGCTTTGCATCTATTAGTTCTTACTTAAGAGCTGCATCTTTTTGGTCAAGGCTATATTACACTTTAAAACTTTGGAGCTGATTGACTGTTTTGCCTGTTTTTTCCTTAGAGTTTGAGTTAAACAAATCGCTAAAATTAGATAATTAGAAACAACATATTATCTAATTATGGCTTCTGGTAAATGCAGTGCCTGGAATTTATTAAAACAGGTCCAATAAAACAACATTCAGGTGGGCATTATGAAGTAGACCCAATCATACTTTTTCCTTCATTTAATGAAACTTTTTAGCTACCATGGGGACATCACAGCTACATCTTGTGTAATACTCATATTTGACAGCCAAAGGAAACTGACAAAATCAATCTTAGCACCTTTCTATTGTGTACAACATGAGATAGTTCAGTGGGAAAAAAGAGCTCCTATTGCAGTTTCAGAGGGAGGTAAATGTCTCCAAACATATTTCCAAAATAATATTTAGGTAACTACCCAAAGCAACAAAAACTTACCAAGGTAGGACAAAATAGAAGTCTTATGGGTAAAATATGTTTAATACTGTACAGTCAAATATGATGCAGGCCGAGCAGTAAAGGAACTAGAATATTGAGAATATATGTTGGGTGCATTCACAATAAAGTTGTTATAGTGGCGTTGGCTAGTTACAGAATATCCATCCATTAGTTGGCAAATGTAGCCATCCTGCCAAATTTGTTGCATCCCAAAGACATTCCTCTAAAAAATAGAAGGGAAGAAGGAAGATAGATAGGTTAAAATAATGCTATACTAGAGTTTCTTTTATGTCTTTCCTCTGGCTAATACAGCAGTTTGCTCTCAATGCAATATAGAACAGTAACAACAACAAAGACACAAAGATAACTAAAACCCTGCTTACAAGAAAGAAAGAATAAAGCAACATATAACTTTTCCTTTGGCTTAGAAAAAAATCTAATTCTCTTTAGATGTATTCAAGGGTACAAAACAGCTATCCTGAAAATAGTCTGAATGAATTTTTTAATGGATTCTCTAGTACCGTCACTTAGTTTTTTCTGGACTTCAATAATTGTTGCAAGGCAACTAGATCATGATGTCAGTATATATGTTTTTACCTAGACCTCTTCTGAATTACCCAGTATTTAGAGTCCTCCCCCTCCACGAGTCTTATGATCAAATAAATAGCCTTAAAATTGATAGAAACAAGCTTCTGGAAGGTCACCTTTCTATTATCTTTGTTAGACAAAACGTTATTAAGCCTTGATGAAGTCATGTTCTCTTACTGAATTATTATGTGACTGAAAAACTGGTGTTTACTAGATCTTGTGGGTGAATGTCATAAGCTCTTTGGGAATAGAAGACTAGCAAAAACTAATTTTAAATAAAACTGAAGAATGGTTAAATAAATGCACATTAAAAACACTGCACTTTTTACAGTTTCTGATCTTCATTACCTTCAGAAGATAATGAAAAAATTGGGTCTGTTTGGTAAGGTAAGCATTCTTTGTTGATTATTTGCCAGATCTCTGCTGATATCTAAATAGGAAGGACTTTTTGTACATCTTAAATCAGCAGTGGACTAATCCATTGATTCTATACAGGCTGCTCAAATTATAGCTTGCAATTGGTATAAAATAGGCAATTTGTAATTTATTAAAGAATGTGATGATACTGCTATAATTGTTTATCATTGGCATAATTTATGCTTTTATGTTTAAAAAAGCTGTAGGATGAGTTAGATTCCATATGTTGACTATATTGGGTTGTTTTGCTGAATTTGTGTGGCATTACAGTTCCTAATCACATATGTTAAATTACATTGTTGAACTGAAGGAGAGAAAGTTGAAATCTATTTTAAAAAATAAATGTTAAAAATAAAAATATGTTGTGATGAATCATTTTCATATTGGCATTGTTAAGGCTCTCTAGACATATGTTTAATTTTGATCATAGATTCATACTATCAATTTTTCTGCCTATGCAAGGTTAAATGTGTATTGTGATATGGAATTAATTATGAATAACAACAATTATGAATAATAACAAAGAAAAGTAGAACTCAGTGGATAGGTGATTGCTGATTTTGTTGCACTAGGACTAGGAGTGACATGATAGCAGTGTTCCAATATCTAAGGGATTGCCACAAAGAAAAGGGGAGTCTATTTAATTCTCCAAAGCACCTCAAGGCAGGACAAGAAGAAATGGATGGAAACTAATCAAGGAGAGAAGCAACCTAGAACTAAGGACAAATTTCCTGACAGTTAAAACAATTAATCAGTGGAACAACTTGCCTCCAGAAATTGTGGGTGTTCCAACAGGTTTTTAAGAAGAGATTAGACAACCCTTTGTCTGAAATGGTATGTGGCTTCCAGTTTGAGCAGGGTGTTAGACTAGAAGACCTCCAAGGTCCTTTCCAACTCTGTTATTCTGTTATGTTCTTCAAAAACCATAGACAACAGTACTGAGCACACATTGTCTTTTAATCCACATGCAAAATGAAATTGCAGAATAAACTGCCTTTACCTTGGGAGTGGATGGAACAGTCCTATCCTGAGAAGCACAAGAGGCTAGTAGATGACTTCCTATGGAGCGAGAACAAAAGCAATACAAAAGGACATGAGGGAAGAGGAAGAATGGATAGATGGCAAGCCAAAAGATAATTTCAGTGAATTATTATTTAAATCCAGAGAAGACAGATGCATATATAGTAAATAGGGAATTAGATTTAAGGATAAAAATTCAGCTTGTTTTAAATGAGAGTGCTCTTCCCCTGAAAATCCACACTGATAATCTAGAACAGGGGTGTCAAACTTGTGTCATCACAGTGGTGTCATGTGATGTATCGGGACTTTTTGACAGTTTGACAGCCATGATCTAGAAGTACTGCTTGATCCTGATTCACAGGTGGCAGCTGTAGTGGGAAATGCTTTGCACAATTAGACCTGATTTGCTAGCTGTGATCCTTTCTGGGAGATTCTGATTTCATGATGGTTATCCACACTATGGTTATATCCTTTCTTGAAGATGCTACAAATTGTACATAGAGCAGCTCTTAGATAGTGACCAAAAGAAAATAGCGGTACAAAATATGACTGTAACTGGGGTGAGATACAGTATTAGATTTGATTGCTTATTAGTAACCTATGACTATCACTAAGTGTTGTATCTTATGATTACTATGACTTTGATGAATGTATTTTTATTTTTTTATTTTTTTTCTTATGTACACTGAGCATACACACCAAAGACAAGTTCCTTTTGTGTCCAATTACACTTGGCCAATAAATTCTATGTCTATATTTAAACTCTATGTCTATTCATATATGCCTGTTGAAAACTCTTCACTGGTCACCAGTTGCTTACCAAACACTATTTATGCCATTTATAACTATTTTCAAAACTGCTAACTAGTGCCTAACTAGGTAAGAGTCCATGTTTTCTATGATGAGTCTGCCTGGTTTTTTTAGATCTACAGAGGAGCTCTCTTGAAAATATTCCTGCTGTCAGAGTCCTGCATTTCTAATACATGGAGGAGCATATATTAGAGACTGCAGAAGATACTCCCAAATTGCATTTGTCCCCCTATCTCTCATGATTTAATAAATCTGTAAAGATGTATGACTTTTAGCAGGCTTAATTGTTTATGATGTTAGTATCCATTTAATCCTAATTTATACTTTCGATTATTTATTTATTTATTTTGCTGAAACTTCACCAGAGGGGAAAGGCAGGATATAAATTTACCAGGGAAACTTTTAAATTAAATTAAATCTCCATTAATGCCTGTATTTATATAGCTACATTAATATTCTTTAAAAAAAACACATAAAAGCTTTACTAGCAGATAATTTAAGTTGTTCAGGTCTCCAGTGCTATTATTTTGTTGGAGATTCAGTGCATAGTTGGAATTTGCACAGATAAAAGCAGCATCCATGTATATCTCTGATGTGCTCAGAGAATTATAGAAAGCTGATTGATTGTAACTTTATCCACTGCAAGAATTGTAATCTATGTAATTTTTATCTGACCTAAAATTGTTTTCCAATAAAGCAGTGATGCTATGAATAAGATTGAGAAATTTAACATTTAAATTATACATAAACCCAATGCCTCAGCTTTACTTTGAAATATCTATTTATACTTATCACTTCAGGTGGTCCGGTATAGCTTGCAGGAAATCTTGTGTGTAGATCTCTATTCAGATGATAATTATTGTGAACTGCTTGATTTCTGGTTCCATTCCTTCATTTCTGCTTGTATTATCTATCTAAACCAAGGCTATTCTGATACCTGAAATTCCACCTCAGTATTCTTGTGGCTTATTCTGAGGGCCACAGGTGTGGTCAATTTTTGCAAATGCAAAATATATATACCTTTTTTTTCTTTTTCTTTCTATTATTTATTTTTATTTTTGTAGCTTGTATTAGCTTTTATCTTTTTAATTGTAATGTTTAATAAAATTACCACAACACATCTATCGACATAAAGAAAAATATGAATTTGCTCTCATCGATCTGTTCAGCAATCCAAGATATTTAATACACACACACACACACACACACACACACACACACACACATATATTACTATTTCTTCATCTTTGGTGGTGGGAGAACACAATTTCATATAATGCAGTAGAGTCACAGGGAGGGCCAGAAGGGAAACAAAGTGATGAAATACATGTTGCAATGTCACAACACAAGTTTTGTCTCTTACATTTTTATATGTGAGGTGGCATAATAATAACATGACAAATCTTCCAACATTTTAATGTTATCATAGCTTGCTGTGGATGCCTTTGATGGAAAATGTTTCCAATGCTACTTGTTCTTCATCCAGAGGCTCAGACATGTATAAACAATTGCAATTTTATAACTATTATTATTTAATTCCTGAATTAAAAAATACACATACAGACATATATGTGCAACTTCCTAATTCTATGTCATTGGTCTTATCATACTTCAGTTCTAGAAGAATCAAGATAGGATGCCAACGTACCACGCTTATTCTTTGTGAACTTCCTAAAGACTACAATTGCGATCATTTTTCTAATTTTCAGCAAAGCTTGGCCATTGATCAATCCATGGCCAGTTCCACTTTGGCACTTTTCTCATAATTCCTGAAACTTTTCACCGGAATGTCTTTGCCTAATTCAGTTCATGTGGGAACTACTTTTTTGTATCTTCTTTAAGCATTTCATATTTGAACTTTTCATATGCTGAAATCTTCCTTAGCAAACATTTCTGCCTTTTTAGTCTGTATTGACTGGGTGTCATGCATACCATCTTTCAGATATGCCCATTCATCCAAACAAATTGCCTAATACTATGCATACTGAGCCAAGATGGCGCAGTGGTTAGAATGAAGTATTGCAGGTTACTTCTGCTGACCACCAGCTGCCTGCAATTTGTCAGTATGAATCTCACCAGGCTCAAGGTTGACTCAGCCTTTCATCCTTCTGAGGTTGGTAAAATAAGGACCCAGATTGTTGGGAGCAATATGCTGACTCTGTAAACCGCTTAGAGAGGGCTGTAAAGCACTGTGAAGCAATATAAGTCTAAGTGCTATTGCTATACCATTATGCCATGGCATTTTCTAATGGTTGGCATGATATGCTAGCAGCTGTGTCCTGGCATTGACACTGATATGAGGTTATTACAGTGGTTATACTTGATTAACTTTTTCTGACACTTATGTTGTAGGCATCTAACTTTTATATTTGCTAAGAACGTTTCTTATGCCTTTTGGGAGACAGCTATTCCTAACCAAAAAAATAGATGACATTAGAGGTTGTTACTTTTTTTGCAGTATGCTTTTTCTCCCCTCCCCCTTCCCCCTGTGTATCCTGCAGATAGTTGACTTCAAGTGGATTTCACTACCTCATCTTCTTTTTTCAACATCTAAAGACACAGCAATTTTTGTTATGAGTGAAATGGGCAAAATATTTCATACCTTGATTAAAATGCCAGGAGGTGGGGGTAATTGTCCATAAACCTAGGTTCAGTGTATCCCATGTATTGAAAACTCTGCTGTTTTGTAAGGTATTCATTTTGTGGTAGGGTATCTTAGAAGAGTGTAGTAAGACATTTCCACCTATCTTCAAAAACAGACTGTCCACCAGGACACTCTTCATATATATTGTCTCCTTTGTATGACATCCACTTAATAACTCTGAAAATAGCTGTTGGGGTTTTCTGATGTACAGCTGGCTATACATATGTTAAGAGTCTGCTGTCCTTTGATAAGGACTCTTTTAATTACAGAATACATTCCCCAAATGTAAAATAGAGAAAAGCCCAAGGTCAAATTGAGAATATACAGAGCTGTTGCATCAAGAAATCTAGTATACCTTAAGGCTAGGGTCATCGGGTAACCGTCTCTTATTGAAAATATTCTGCATTTCTATTAACTGGCACTTTCTGAATAACCAAATGTTCACACAATAATAAATTTAAAAACATTGTTTTCTTAGAACAAGAATTTCTTGTTGAATGTATTTTCTCTCAAACCATGCATTTTAAAATCCATTTTTCTACATCTTTGGGAAGAAATCTAAAGAAAATGCAAATACTGAAGAATACTGTAAGAACATCACCAACCTTATGTTATTTTGGGAAAAGTGGATCATATATCTTCTAGTCCTGTAAGTAACAAAGATGGAATATATCTACCTCTAGGATTTATATCTTGATTATCTTTTCTTGAGGTTGTGCTCATTTGTTTCCAACTTGTTGTGCTCAAGCTTCCTCATCTGTTTAGTAATGCCCTTGAGAAACAATTTTTTGAAGAAGGCAAAACTTGGATTTTTTTTTTTTATCATATTCACAGGAAAGAAGTTCTGGAGTCTGGCCTAACAATAAAATAGCTAGTGTGGTATTTTGTGTTTTATGATGTTTAAATGAAAATACCATGAAAAGATAAATCCTACAAGAGTATCACTGATTTATTGTTTATTGTTTCTAATGTACTACTTCATTCACTTGTTTTAGTTTGTAAATTTGGTCTTCATGTTGATCTTCCTTTACATTATACATCTAATTTTTCCTATAATTTCAGCAATTCAGTACTTTTTTATGCATATTTTTCTCATTCAATTAGATGGATATTCAACAGCCCATTTTTTTTATTTTGCAGGTCTATATTGGCTATTTTTACAGGCCCAGAAAAATCTTCCAATTCTCCTTACCTTGATCTGTTTTAGAAATATTTGTTTGATTATTTCAATCATGTTAAGAATTCCATTTTGATATTTTCTTTAGTTATGACTTGACTGTCCAAAATCATATACTTTCCCCAAACCTTCTGAAAAAAAAATATGAAGATAGAAGTGAGATTACAGAGGAAAAGCTTCAGATCCTCTGCATATGGTCACTGAGAAGCCATTAATTCTGTATTAGTTAGTGGCATAGTATATACATATTTAGGTCATTATAATACAGTGGAACCTCGGTTCACACATGCTTCTGTTCACAACCAAATCAGTTCACAATCAAAAAATCAGCTAAATATTCAACTCGGTTCAAGAACAAATCCTCAGTTCACAACCAAACTTCCTGAGGACGAAGAAATCTCAAGAGAGAAAACACCTGAAGGAGAGCGT
>JANHJO010002790.1:27694-40020 GCA_032468235.1 Pseudoxyrhopus heterurus
TTCAGTTCACAACCAACTCAGTTCACAACCAAAGTTATGGAACGAATTGTGGTCGTGAACCGAGGTTCCACTGTATTTAAACGAGTAGTGTAATGGTTAATAGTGGCTAGATTGAAAAATTTAAGATAAATTACTACCTAATATATCCTGTGATAAAGCCATATCAGCTGTGTATTGTTCAATATTTCTATCTTTTTGCATCTTTCAAATACTTAAATTTAATCATGGCAAAATTCTGAAAAAAAGTTTTTAAATGAAACGAGCTGATAGATAACATGAGCCAGTGTGTAATATTGTCCATTTATATGAATATAGTATTACTATATCATTTATTTCTACTATATTTTATATTGCTTCAAATCTATCATGGTAACAACCTCTCTCTCTCTCCTTTCTCCTCCTCCCTCCGTTCCCCCCCCCTCTCTCTCACACACACAGAGTTCTGGCTCTTTAAAAAAATCCAAGTTGTATTTCAAAGGTGGATTCAATGATAGATTGTAAGACATTATGTTTGACTGTCAGCATGGGCAGAACTAAAACTGTGGGAGTGATTCAGTCAGTTCCAACAAAGATAAATGTTGTATCTAGTTTTCCATATTTCATCATGCCAACTATTGGATGTTGGTTTCCTAAGCTGATAAATGTGGTGGTCAGGCATGGTGGCATCTCATGACCTAACAGTCTGCAAGAATACGGCTGAACTGTCTTTGATGAGGTTGATGATGACAAATAGCACCTTGGAAATCTCTGTGAATGATGGTGTGTCAGGTATGCTGCATTTCTTTAAAAAAAAACACATCTTGCACACCCTCTAAACTTAGCTATTCTGTAGAATTTTATTCTATTTTTGTTATCCCTTGACATTAGGTTTATTTCCTTGTTTCATAATGATACATCATCAACAATGATATTAGGTATTTGTCCAGAAAATTGACATCTATTTGTTGAGCATATTATTCATTCTCTAAATTTAGCCCTTCTGGACAATATTATTTGCCCAAAACTAGAACATTCAAATCCACTAAGATAAATATATTTCAAAAGAATTTTGTCCATGGTAACTATGAAGACTGAGGTGTGAGAAATGTTGTAACTAAGGGTGCCATTGCAAGGAGAATTGGGAGCATTTTACTTTGCCCACAGTGCTAATTGCAGGCAAAGTAAGGGATATCCTAACAGGTATTCCAGGAAGTGTGAGAAATTTAAAATGGAGGCCACCTAGCTCAGAAGAGAGGAATATTGCCATATTATATCTACTAGTGTCTACTAGTCTGGAACAAATACTTTCAAGAAATTTCCTTGAAATTATGTGTATATAATAACATTTGGAAATTACAAAGGCAAGTGTTGAGGACAGAAACAGGAAAGTGTGTTTTATCTTTTATGAGCTTGTTAAAAAATTATATAATAGATGTTTGCTTATGGGAAATAAATAGAATGCTAATGAAAGTGAATGAAATCACGTGTAAATTGAGTTCAGGATAGTTTGTTCATTTATTAATTTTTAAGATTAATTTTTATTATATGGGATGCTAAGAGAGGAAGTTGTGGCATTTGCAGGTGATATCTTCAAATACTTGTCATTTGCTCCCCTGAATCCTCCTATGGATACCCATGGGGATGAGTGAGATCTGTGTCTAGCGAGGACATATTAAATACAGAATTCAATTTGTACACATGACTGGGGCAGCTAGTGGCATGTGAGCATTCCTAAGTAGCTGTCAGAGCTTCAGAGTAAGCCTGGTTAAGAAGTGAACATTGCAAGAATTATTGTTGTAAAGTGCAACAGATTGTTGAAAGCATGCTGGAGTTTTCCCTTGTCCCCTATTATACCAAGTAGAATAAAGGTTGGGTTATTTTGAATCTCTTTCTCATGCTTCTTTTTTTCCAAAGCTATGCGGTCATTTACATTCTCTGATTTACATTATTCTGGTTAAATGGCACTGTTAAAAGATTCCTTCATCTACAGTACCTGATTTCTGCATTCCTCTAAAGTAGCTCAGAAGTATTCTTCATCTATAGTTTGGCTAGAGATCTCCAGAACGATTAAGCCTAAAACATGTATAAGTCCCACACTGAATTGAAACTTAAGATTTTTAGAAGGAGAGATTACACTATAGGGAAGGAGAGCACTCTTGGTGGCTAAAGGCCACAGGTTAAATTTTTTAATAAGGGCTACAGAGTAGGTTGAGGGATACATGATGCAATTAGTACATGAAGATAAAAAGTTTTCAAAAGTTTTAGAATTAATAGAAAATTATTTTGTTAAGTGTTCTAGCTACATTGGGCAGAAAGAAAAGAATCTATCTGAGTTCCCAGTGACAACCAGTCTTTTTCTGGTTCCCTGCATCTCTATGATTTACTAAAAAAAAGCAACATTATAAAGGCATGTTGTATACCAAGTGACTGTCTTGATTGCTAGCTCCTATGTCACAACCCTTGGAAAACTTCTACTGATTGCAATATCTGAATACCGACAGTACAAATTGCTGGCTTTGGGCTTCTTGTTTTAAAGATGGCAAACCCAGAGGAATGTAAGACAGCACTAAAATCCCATGACCAATCCTTTCCTCCCCAAACCCATAATATAAGTGATATGCCTCAACACAATCATTTGCAAGGGGATATACGTGTACCCGTTTACAAATCATCCCTTTTATATGAATGGAAAGATACTCAGATACTGAAGCATCTTGTAGAGTGCATTACAGAAGCAGAATAACTTCCAGGATGAAACTGTCTTCGAAGCATACTGAAAAGACTCGGTGGGTTTCACTCAGATGAAACTCAGACTAACAAGTTTCTTAACATGCCTTAGACTTTCAAAACTGATACAGGAAATAAATATAAATGTAGATGTGGATAAAGATATTTTCAGCAGTTTTTCTCTAGTGTTCCTTATCCAATTTTATTTTCAATCACTTGCCATGAACTACATAAAGGTAAAGAAGAAAATATATGTGATGAGCCTGCTGCGACTGGCCATCACCTTTCTAAATTAAAATTCCCCCACACTTACTAATCTCATTTGAGAGAAACCAAAGCAATTTCTTTTCCAAAGTTGCCTGACAACTGGAGTGGTGTCTGATTAAATCTGTCTATAATAGGCACCTCTCCATTCTCTTTCTCCTACTATAATGTGCTCAGTAACAGCAGGTTAGAAGAGCTTGCCCTGGGGAAGGGAAAGGAGGAAGGGGGAAATTTCACCTTTTTGATTGTTCACAGCAGGGATATCTGATAGAGGTTTTTTTTTTTTTTGCCTCCCTATCCTTACAGCTCTTCCCATTTTTATAAAAGTTTAGGATTGGTTTTCCCTACTGCTGCTTATCTTTATAATGGTTTGCTTACCATTATAGTATTAAAGCTATAATGCATAGTAAACAGAAGCAAATCTACATATGTATGTGTATGTAATTTATATATATATGTGTGTGTGTATTCTATGTTAAAATTCTATGTGTGTGTGTATTCTATGATTATTCTATGTTAAAATTCCCAGTTTCAAAAAGGTCTTGCATTTTTTATGTTGTTATGTTTGGTGAAAGTCATCAACCTAGAAAAGTGGTCAACATGTGGCCCTCCAGATATCTGTTGAACTATGAACTGCATTTCCGAGCATCCCTCCTGTCTTATCATAGTGACTGGAGATCCAGAGATTTTATTTTATTCTATTCTATTCCATTTTACTTATTAATCAGAGTTGTATCACACTGCATTCATAAATAGACACTTGGCAGCTCCCATTAGCAGTGTATGGAGATTCTCAATCTGGGAGAATCTCAGAATTCTCCCATTCCCATTAGCAGTGGTAATTAATTATAAAAATTATAATATCAAAGAACATATAAGATAAATACAGTAAAAAACATGGTATCATGCCCAAAAAGCCCTTTGGAAAAGCTCTGTTTTCACTGTTTTGGGAATACAGATAATTCTAATGCAGAAATTAAAATGGCCTCAACCCTGCTTCTTCTATGGCACTCTATAATTGAACCAATCCTTTTAGAAAGGACAAGGGCCATTGGAAAACAGCTCTCAATCTAATCTCAGGAGGATTGCATTATCCTTCTCTTGGTCTCTTGTGATCAGTATTGTATCCATGCTGTGCCTGAGCCTGAAACCTAATTTGAATGGATCTAGTTAATCTGCTTCCACCAGGAGCCTCTGCATCTTATCACATCCTGAACAATCTTCCATTATACTGCTCTTTAGGCCATCTGCCTCATCCTCTTCCCTGCTCCTGACATTTTATTTTGGTTTTATTGAAGTTTACTTTCATAAATATTCTGAACATTTTCAGAGTTTCTGAAAATCCCGTTTGTAGTCACAAGATTATGAAGATCTCTCAGAAAAATGTAGTACATTATTGCATCCATGTGGAATCATCACCAACATCATTTTTACAATGTTTCTTGTATAGTCTCTATGTGATTTAACTTGCATTTGTCAGTATTAGAAGCATATATATGTTTTAGTCTAGCCATAGACAGGTCTGGGTACTTCTAAACTGCCATATAATAATTGAAATGTGTATAGTGAGTAGAAAGCTAGTCATAACAAATAGTTGACTGGAGTCAAGGTTGAATGGATGTGCAGCTGGCAACCGTAAAAGAAGAATTGGCGCCAAGTGGAGAAGAGTAATTGGACAATGTGGTTTATGATGTGTAAATGGGGGGTTGAACTTATGATTATTTTGTGGGAGATGAAACTGAGCAATCAGTTTTGGGATTGTCCGGCTTGTGCCAACATGGTTTCTCCCAATAAAAGTTTTACCTTGGATGGACTTTGTCTCTGATGGGGAAGCTTCATTGGAACGCTGACAGCATTGCCTTATAATGTTAGGTCTACACTAATATTAGGCATAGGTCTATAGCAGGGGTGTCAAACTCAAGTCGTCATGGCATTGTCGCGTGACTTATTGTGACTTTTCTCCCCTTTGCTAAACTGGGCATGGGCATGGTGAGCATGTGATGCATCTCACCTGTGGGCCATGAGTTTGACAGCCCTGGTCTATATTATATCGTTTTTGACAATTAAACTAGATTTTAAACAATCAGTATCCTCTGCCTGAGCCATTTTCCTCTTTTCTTCTTCCCCTATAAAGCGAAGAGATTATGTAAACCAGTTCTCTTCTTGAATGGTTTTTCTTCACAGTGCTGTTCTTTACTAATAAGTGCTAACTGCAAATTAACAAGCTTGGCTTCATGATCTTAATCAATTAGCTCTTCCTAGTGTGACTGATGCTGCAGTCTGCAACTAACAAAATTCCTGCCTTGACCTTAATAAGTTAATAGCTGACAGTTTTCATCTCCTGAACAGCTCAAGTGCACTAGGCAAACAGCTGGTGCTATTGCATTCCTTTCAATGTGAATTTCCTATTGTGTACCTGTTTACTCTCTTGTATTCTATTCCTATCCAGTGAATGTAAATATAAACACTAATTTCCTGCTGGTTAATCACCCCAGCATCAATATCATCATTTCAAAGTGTGAGGGTGAGAGGGGGAACGATTTACAAGTTTTGCCTTGCAAAATCAACTTCTTTGTGAGTTGAATTCCAAGATCCTCCTTGCCACTTGGATTCATTGCAGTCAATTGAGGAAGGACCTCTGGCACTGTGACTCTATTTGGGAATAGCTTCTTAATAAACCTTCTTCACAGTTTATTGCCATATTGGCATCTCCCTTAGTGTTCTTCTTTGATATAATCCTGTGAATTCTAAATTAAGTGTTGATGCACAAATTAGCAGCAACATTCTGTCATTTAAATGTTACAAATAGATTAGGTCTTCAATAAAATATTGAGATATATTTTTAATGAAACAATTCTTCCTTAAAGTTCTCATAAGATAGTATGAGACTATTATACTTTCTGGTTGATTCCCCCCCCCCCCCCCGAATTGTCTCTCAGTCTTCTAAGCAAGATCTAGCTTCCTTGAATTGATGAAGTTTGTTTTGGAAATACTTTTTATATTCTGCAAACCCAGGCTTTCCATGAAAATGCTATATCTCCAATTTGTTTTTCCTCAAATTTTTGGGGTGGTAATCTGGTGGCTCACACCATTTTGTTGTTACAAGAAGTAATAATGCTAAAGTGTTTTTTTCTCTTCTCCCAAAAGATAATCATTAGCATGACATTATTACATGTGGGAAATGTAGATTTACATCTCTGTACAGTGAGGAATATCAGCAGGTGGCTTTTTCCTAGTTATTGTCTCTCAGTAAAAATATTCCTCAAAGGATAACATCTGAAAACATGGTGTGTATTATTCCAAGCTGTTAGGAGGAAAGGCGAGTTGCAGGAAAGGCAAAGAAAGGGCAAGTCAGTAGTATATATGAAAAGAGCAAACTCACTCCTTTCTAGCACTGATGATGTTACCTAGTTTGGTAATAAAGCATCTGCAATGGAAAAAAGCCCAACTCAGAGATCACTAAGGACTCTACAAGAAAAGACTCTACGGGTCGTAGGCCCCTGGCCAGAATTCAAACAATTGGACTCTACATCCAGATAATCACACTGTAATATTGATTTGGATGATGATGATAATAATAAACATTTATTCTGGAATAATGCCCAAAAGCGAGAGATCATAAAACAAAGCAAGTATGTACTCAGATACTGAGACTGCTGAGTGATACAGGTAATATCTATTGAATCCTAAACCAAAGCGTTTTAGGATTTTTTCCCCCCTGCTCATGTTAACCCAGCTGTGTCTTTTGGGACAATGTAGAGATCAGACTTAACTACATTCCCTGATGACATAAAAGCTTTCCACAAGTTGGAGTCTTATGAAAAACTCAGCAGGCTTGACAGCATTAGTGGAGTGATGGAAAATCTAATCATTTCTGCCTGTCTGAATCTCCCATGGTTTTCCTGCATGATCCAAACAGAACTCTGCATCCTGTTGAGCCAGGAAGCTTAAACTGCAACAGGCTGTAACGCCGAACCTTTTTTCTCGTTTCAAGTTACAGCTGGATTGCTGCAAATTTTACATCTTAATAGAGGTAACTCCATTTCTTCTTGTTTATCAGAACATATAATCGGAATATTTTTTCTCTGATTTAATAGCCACACTGGAATTGGCCACTGGCCTAAACCATAGTTTGCTTATCCCTACCAATTTTATCTACCTAACTTATTGTGCTGTATTTTTATAATAAAGTTTGATTGATACAAATACACATAATGTGGTTTCCTTTCTGAATTAGAAATATTAAGAAACTATAGAAAAAAGAGTATGAAATAACCCACCCAAAACACAGAAAAACTCAAAATCACCTGCAAAAAAGAAAAGGAAAACATAACTAAAACTAGTTTTTATCAACCTACTACCGGTATGCTTCTCCATATCATCTTATTTTTCCAAGCCATACTTCTGACATGTCCATACACAATTTCATTTATTGCCCTTGGTTCTTTAAACTTCAAGTTTCTCTTTTTCAGGTTCTTATCAATTCCATCAAACTATGACTTTTTCAGTCTTCCCCTTATTCTAGATCTAATTATTCATTCTTTCTTCATATATTACTGTTGCAATTCAATCCTTGGCCTATCTTTCTACACGTCCAAATCATTTCTATATACTTCTTTCCTATGGTCACTCATTTTTGTATTTGGTCTACATTGATTTGATACTCATAAATTATTGACTATCTTTTCTTGTACTGTATCATACAGATTTGATATTCAACTTTTATGCTTCTCCTGGCATATCCAACTCTCACATCCATATAACAATCCTATACACAGCCATATTTGGTCTTTCAACATTCATTCCTCACAACAGATTACCTACATCTTACTACTTACTATTAGTAAGTAGTATTACTTTACTACTTTTCTACTAGCACTTGAGTGTCTTAAAATCTTTCAATTTTCTGTTTTTAATAAAAATTCCAGCAAAATGCATACATTCATTTACTTTTCTAAATTTTGGGTATTTATGTATCAATAACCATCACTCCCTCCATTTTCCTTTTCAAACAAAAATACTTGGACGTTTATTCATTAATTTTTATATACATGCTTCTTTTTTGCATCATGTAGTCTAATATTTGTAGCATTTGATTATTGTAGTTACAATGGCTGTGCAGAGTCATGTGTGTTGTGTCAATAGAGGCTTTCATCTAAGACTTTTTTAAAAATTAAAGAAGTTGTAGATTAGGTTTACATATTTAATCATACTGGGGCCAAATCCAATGAACTTTGCAAACAATAAGAGAGCACCAGATATTTTTGATCAGCATAACATAGACACATAATAGGCCACAGACTCAAACAACCCCAATTTAAAACCAAATAAGCTCCCACTATTTTGTGCAAGTGAAGATCTTTAGTTTACAGATTATCATATAATCTGTGTTCCACCAATAAGGAGATATATGCACCCATAATTTGTTAGTAAGCCAAAATTAGCTGATTTTGAAAAAATTCTAGTCTAAAAAAATTATCTTTTTAGTTATGTGCATTATGTGAACTTGGCAGTAATTATGAATCAATACTTTAATTTTAGGATTCTGATCTTAATCTTGTGTTTTTTTTAAACTGTTGAGTTATTATCATTGTGATTTTCATGATATAATCCATTTCCCTTATATAAGTTAGAAAATGCCACCAGCTTAAAATCTTTAAGATTGTGCAGTTATAGGAAGCTCAATTAAGCCTGTGTACAGTGTGCTAAATAATTGCCAGATAATGTAACCATTTATATTGCCCAAAAAGAAGAAATTATTTGTTAGGAACACAAAGTTATATTTATTTGTCAATTTCTTTTGAGTGGTTGCACTTAAATTGGAATGTCTGATTCAAGGCATTCACGTTGCAACCAGTTCTGTAAGGTCTTTAGTTAATGTTGCAAATCAGATAAGGAGAGAAGCATGGGGTTGGGAGGCTTTTTAGTGCTTTCAGGTTTCTGTATGCTTACTGATACTTTTATGATGGTTATACTTTAGAGCAGTCCTTCCTTTGAAAAATTGCTGAAGGTCAATAAAGTATTTTCTGATTTCACTTGGGACCCCCTTGTAGCTCCCTAATCTGCAGCCTCATGTCCTTTTTGCTACAGGTCCAACTACAATCCACATCAAAAATAGCCTTGACACTAAAAAGTTGCCAACTTCTGCTTTATTTGCAAAGCTGAGTAGTTTAAGTCCAGGTTAAAATAAAGATCCCCAAGGAAGGAAAACAAGAACCTTGTGATTGATCATTAACAGTGAGAACCTGAACAGCAGACATAAATAATCTGTTTATAATCTTTCCCATTTTTGTGAAAAAATGTATTTTTATTTAAGTCATATAGTTACTTTTAGAATTGCATCAATTTCTATTATAATACTTTATTAATCTATATATAGACAGGTGATCTTGTTTAATTCTGCCCAGAATAATATCCATCCTTACCATGTATCTTCAATGTACATAGTAATAGTTGTAAATGATGTGGGAGAGACCAGTTGTAATTTTCTCTGCAATGTAAAATTTGACTTAAGCCCTCCCAGAATCTGATAATGGAGCCTTAGACAATGCTGAGCCAATTTACCCTGAAACCGAGAGTGATAAATGAAGAAAAATGTCAGTTTTCCCACAGGTTACCTTTTCACTGGAAAAGAGCAGCCCTTACTAATTCATGGATATTTTGCCCCTGAAAAAGAAGATTTTTTAAAAATGGTTTACAGCTTGCATTTCATGCTTACCACTTCTGCAGTCACATTAAGTGGCAGGTATCCAGAAACTCATTTTCTGTATTTCAAATCTCATATCCACAGAGAAATTAGGTGAGGATATGGTTTTGTGAACTGGCAAAGAAACATGAATAGGCTTATTTTAGAAACTGTTTGCATGCCTTCTCAGAAACAGACAAGAGACTCTGCAGAGACACAGCATCAAGTTTTGAATGGACATGTAGACGTGTGCCTTGTAAATCAAAGCTACAATCCACTAATTAGAATGAAGAACCAAGATAGTTTTCCAATCAACAGCATTTCCTGTCTCCAATGCCAAAATTGAAAACGTATTTAGGTGTGAAAAATTCAGAATGTACTCAAATTGCTCTGTGACATGAGGGACTTTCTTCACTAATCTGCAAAGAAAAATTGAGTGTTTAAAGTGAACCAAATTAATAATTTCTTGCCCATAGAATGGCCCCATGAAATATCTTATTTACAAACAAAATCTTTTGATTAGAAAAAAAGGTGCTGGTTTTTAGAAAGAAATGGAAGTTGTACTGCGTCTAATTTTTCTGTTTATTCCTGCAATGTGGAAAGTTATATATTACATATAGAAGCTTGATTGTTTTTTTTTTATTTGAAAAAAAGACAGTTCTAGGAGGATGCAATCTTGAATAAAGTGCTGATGGACAGCACACAGAAGGTGCAAAACTCTTGTTCTTGGGTCATTTTCCTGTTTCAACAGTGCTTCTCCCAACCTCCTTTTCCTTCTGCAGAGAACCAGAGCTAATTTAAAGGACTGTTATCTTAATCTAAAGCCACATACTTAACAAATGCATATACACAAATATTCTCTGCAGTAAAATCTCTAAACTGTGAGCTGTCTTGTAGCACCATAGTGACTCTCCCATGTGCCCACTGTGTGCATATTCAGATGACATCTATTTATTGTTAGATTATATCCTGTTTTTTCCCCTCCAGCAGTTCAAAGCAGCTTACAAAACTTCTAGAGCTTTCACCTTCTCAATTCCTCTCAAATGGCTTCAAGGAAGCAGAGTCTATGTAATATAAAACACCATACACATGCATTTGACATTATCCTCAAGACAACTTTTAACATAGCCAGGTTCTGCATACAAAATAAGGCACATAATGTCCAAAAACAGATGAACTTAGAAATGGCTTGCTATAGCTGCTAGTTAAGGCTTATCCTTAAAGTCAATGCAAGACTGACTTTTATTAGTTAAAATTGCTCCTATTTTAAGTGAAGCATTTATCTTTAGAATTCCTTTGAGTTAAATATTCTATATTACCCCCCCCCATTTATTTTAACCCTTTTGGTGTTGAAATGCCTTTTTGTTAAAATTACTGTTTTATACTTATTCCCTATTATTTTAATTCCTTTAATCTCATCTCTGGGCCTATTGTTACATATTTTTGGAGCTGGTTAATGACTGCAATAAAAATTGATTTGACTGGATTTGCTTGATGGGAACTCCCCTGTCTGGTAAATTATATTGAACATTTTAAAAAAAAGTATTTAAAAGATTTTGAATTTTCTTTAACCCAAGAATAGAAATAACTAAATATTTAGCAAATTTCCAGATGATACATTATTCAGGAATCCCTGAAATTAAAACAGGCTGTGGAAAATTTTAAGTAGGTTCCCTATAAATTGAGTGAAATTGTCAATGATATGGCAATCAAGAAGCCATAGAAATCTGGGAAACAATGTGGTTCACACTGAAATAAGAATAAATTATTTATTTACTTATTTATTTTATCAAATTTATATAGCTGTCCATCTCACAGAAGTGACTTTGGGCAGCATACAATAGTCAAATAAAAATCATAGTTTAATTTTTTAAAAATAATCATTTCAAAAATATAATCATTACTAAAATTTTTAAAAAGGCTATTACAAAAAGTAGAGTATATAAACTATAACACAGAGAAGTATAGCCACAACATATCATCTGCAATAGAAGAGCCAACTTAAAATGCCGCCAGTTCCCTGGGACCCCCAAACCAGGTCTTGAGAGACTCCCTAAACATTAACAGGAATGGAGCTGACCAATTTCCAGAAATGAGGGGAAAATGTTCCATAATATTAGTGCCTCCTGGGATCTATAAAATATAAGTCCCTTGCAAATGGCATCTGAAGCATGCTTTCTCTGCCTTGTCTAATAGACTGATGTAATTGGGGACAGATGGTGCCTCTTGTGGTCCCATGCTATGATAGACTTCAAAGGTTAAAACCAGCACCTTGAATTGTACCAGAAAACAAACTGGCAGCTAATGTAAGCTACAATACAGTGATGGTAAGGAAGTCTGGCTGGGACTGTAGAAGAGATACAGTTGACAGCACATTGAAATATGCTCATTATGAAAACTAACTAAAAGATGTGAGCAGGCAGTGGAGGAAGCAAAAATAAAGCAAAAAACACAACTGTAAATTCTTGATTAGACTAATTGAGTTTAGCATCCTCTTAAAATAATAGCCAAGCAGATCCCATTGTAAGCAAATAATGTCCGGCTGGCCACCTTTTTTAGCCAATTTGTATTAAAAAGTATATTCAAGTTAATATGAATAATAGCAATAGCACTGTATTTATATACCGCCTATCAGGGCTTGCAACCCTCTCTAAGTGGTTTACAATGTCAG
>JANHJO010002790.1:52263-73245 GCA_032468235.1 Pseudoxyrhopus heterurus
TTCAGCGGTATATAAATCTAATGCTATTATTAGTATTATTAATATTATTATTATTATTATTATTATTATTATGGCTACATGCCCAGGCTCACAGAATGCTGTTATTTTCCCACCAAAGTGATACCTATTTATATACTCATGTTTCCATGCTTTCAAACTGCTACATTGGCAGGAACTGGGGCAAGTAATGGGAGCTCACCCAGATACACGGTACTTGGATCTTGAATCCGAGCTGTCAGCTTTCCACCAGACAAGCTCAGTGTCTTTAACCACTGAGCATTGGCCATTGCGCCATCTCAATTTATTTAATTTTTATTTAATTAAAATATCATTTAATTTTTAAAATTTACAATTGATGTGTTAATATTATATTTTCCATCTTTGCTGATCAAGATCTTTCAAAACATAGGAATTAAAGTATTGGATTGTTTCATAAATAGCCATGCTGATTGATACTGTTGTTTAATTAAATATAAAATTATTTTTCTAAATCAAATGGAAGGCCTAGAGGGAAAAGACAATTTCCCAGGGCTCTTCCTTTGACTGTTAAACTCTTAAAGCCAGGTCTCTCAGAACTCATGGTAGATGTATGATAAGAATACACCATTACTCTTCTGCAACATAGGATTTTCATACTGTCAAATGACAGAACTGGACAAGAACCTGTATGGTTTCAGAACATTTGCATGCAACAATTTATTTAATTAAATTTTGATGCCACCCAACTCCAGAAAGATTCTGGGCAGCTCAGAATATAAAGGAGCCATGGTGGCATAGTGGTTAGAATGCAGTATTGCAGGCTAATTCAGCTCACTACCAGGGGTTCAATCCAGTGTGGGATTCAGCTGGTTCAGACCGGTTCAAGTGAACTCGTAGTTACGATTTTGCGCAGTTCGGAGAACCAGCAAATCCTACCACTGGCTGGCATCTCCCCACTCCGCCCCACCCCACCCTGCCCCACCCAGCCACTCCTCATCTCGTCCACTCACCCAGTATAGCTGCTTCTTCTCTCTGTCTGGCTCCCTCGCTTGCCTTGACCACATGGTCTCTGAGGGCCAGCCAGCTTGCCTGCTTTGGCTGCATCCCACATGGAGCTCTCCACATGGCCCAGCTGAGCTGCTCTGATCTGCCTGGCAGCCTGGATGAGCCTGCAAACAGCAAGGCCTGAATTCTGGCCTAGCTGCCTCCCATGTGGCCCAGCCAACTTGCCTGCCTTCCGCGTTCACACAGTGCTGTCCGTGCAACCCAGCTGAGTGCCCAGATCAGCCCAGGCGAGCCTGCAAGCAGCAAGGCCCTAATCCCAGCCTAGCTGCCTCCCACATCGCCCAGCCAGCTTGCCTGCCTTTCCCGCTGTCTTCCCCACTGTCCCCGAGCCCCAGATGGCTTGCCTGCCTTCCCTGCTGCCTTCCCCACTGTCCCCGAGGCCCAGTGCACTTGCTTGCTGCCACCGCCTCATTGCCTGCCTGCTAGCAAGCAATGGATGCTGCAGAGACAGATTTCCTATGTACCATTCCGAGTTCCTCCACCCCAGCCATGTGTTTTCCAGTCCGGACTGCTTGGAGTGAAAAGCATGTGATATGCTGCTGCTCCCAGGATTCTCTGCATGAGCGCTGGAAGAAAATTGGCCAATGGTCGGCTGCAGCCAGAGCCGGGCTGCAGCATATGGATTCAGGGCAAATAATCTATCCTTCAAGCTCCCAATGCCCGAACTCGCATATGGACCGAGTAGGCTTTTTGCCCCCCCATCCTAATCAAGCATGGTGCAGACAGCCCAAAGGAGGCGGAAAATGTGGCATTTCCATTGGCCCTTTTCTTTTTTTCTCCCTCTAGCCTCCTTTTGCCAGCATGCGCCATGCAGGCTCAGCAGGCAGTTACAATCTTTAGAGGTGGGGGGGTAGGGTACGTAGGAAATAGCCTTGTCTCTGCAGCATTGGTCATGTGACTGAGTGGGTGTGGCCAACTCAACATCACTCACAGCAAGGTGCCGCCCCATCTTTTTGTGAGTGATGTCGAGTTGGCCATGCCCACTCAGTCACCTGATCACCCCAAGCCACGCTCACCCAACCAATCACTAGGAGAACTGATTGTTAAATTCCTTGAATCCCACCACTGTTCTATCCTTACCAGTTCAAGGTTGACTTAGCCTTTTATCCTTTTGAGATTGGTAAAATGAGAACCCAGACTGTTGGGAGCAATAGGCTGACTCTGTAGACTGTTTAGAGAGGGCTATAAAGCACTGTGAAGCAGTATATAAGTCTAAGTGGTATTGCTATTGCTATAACATCAAAATAAAGTTATTAAGGATATAACAAAACAATAACATCAGCACAGTTATAGAAGATATCAGATGTCTCTAACAGACATGTTTTCTGATCTGGACTAACCTGAAGGACTCATAGAATCTAGTCAGTTTTTCTATGTAGGATGGATTAATGTTACTTATTCATTTATTCAAGCAGTAATACTGCCCTTGAGGTCTTCCTGGTTTTGAATATTTTCTCCATTTAGATAAAAGGGAACCCATGAGGATTGACAACCCTATCTCTGCATTATAGGCCAATCTATGCCAAACCCAACCCAGATTGATTGATAGTTCTTTCTCCCCTCATAAATTTCTTCATTAGTAAGATTAAATTTCTCTAAACACTCTCAAAACCAAAAGACAAAGCAGTTTCAATTATGTTCTGCAATGTCTTTGATGTTTTCCTGAATATTACTCTAATTTAACTACTGATAACTAATTATTTATGTAAGGATCTGCCATCTCCACAGGAAATTGTTTGCTTGAGTATTATCAGGGATTTTTTTTCAGAAATAAATGCACATTGAACATATAAACACGGCTACAAAAGTAAGGTGCTAAACCATCTGATTCAGAGTCAGAAAAGTCTTTCTGCCTCTCCTTTGAATTTCCTCTTCTCCAGCTGTTTAACCTTTCTCTTCCTCTACTTTAGATTTTATTACACACCTGGGAAATGTAGTGTCACTTGCTTATTTCACATTATTGTCCACATTTTTAAAATCTCACTTCGGATAAATTGCTATTGATGCTTGACTTCAATTAGCACAGGGCTTGATAACCATTGACTAAAAATAAATACATTGCTTGTTGGTTCCACTGTGAAAAATATTAGGATTCATTAATACACTGTCCAAAACTAATTAATTTGAAATAGATACATTTCAGTTTTAAAATTGAAATGCTGATGCTTTATTTCAGTTGAATTCCTCCACCACCACCCATTCAAATTAATAAGTTGGTATTCATTAAGTGTTTATTTATGAATAGTCAGTATTGAAAAAAACTCCTCTCCAGTAGGATTTTTACTCTGAGAACTGAAGCATCTCTAATGAATATGAGGCAAGTGTCCAGCTGTCATGAAAAGATAGTCTACGGTCCCAATTAGTGATGTTGCTGAAGTATTTACTTAGTTTTCATTATAAACCTCTTCAGCTCGTAATGCTTGGCTGTGTTCCAATTCTCATACCTTTCTGGACTGAATCTGGGAAGATTAGAAGCCAAGAGTAAAAGACCAGACAAGACTATTATCAAAACTGTGCAGGTGCCACAACAGCCAACACTGAGAAATTGATTATATGCTATCAAGTCATTTTCAATTCCTAGAGACAACATATATTTTCTCCATGACAATCTATCCCTACCTTGTTCTTTCAAGTCTTCCCATGGTATTTCATTGACACTGTAACTGAATTCATCCACCTTGATACCAGTTGTCCTCTTCTTCTCTTTCTCTCCAGCTTTCACAGCATTAGAAGTCTTTTCTAGAGAGCTACCGGTAGATCTTTGCATAGTGGATCCGAAGTTGGATAATTTGAGCTGGGTCATTTGTGCCTTGAGTGAAAACTCTGGGTTGATTTTGTTCAATGTTCCATAAATTTGTTTTCTTGGCTGTCAACATTATTCTCAGAAATGTTCTTCAACACCGAAGTTCGAAGTCTTCAATAGTCATCCCTTCCTGTAACTTTAAGTCTAACTTTCACTTTCATAGAGGGTCATAGGACTTGCATGACTCTGGTCTTTGAAATTATAGACATGCCACCATCTATACAGTGAGAAAGTTATGACAAAAATCTGTTGCCATGTAATGTGAGCAAGAAATTCTGGACTTGGCAAAAATATCCCTCTGGATTCCTGGATTCTGCATTAGTTGATATTTGTTGTTTTAAGAGCATATTTTGCAATTTCAATGAGAACAAGTTATTTGATCCTTGTCCTTGAAGATTCTATTAAGTCTTGGTAAGACCACACTTGGAATATTGCATCCAGTTTTTGTCACAATGATATAAAAAAGATGTTGAGACTCTAGAAAGAGTGTAGAGGACCAACAAAGATGATTAGGAGGCTAAAACATATGAAGAACTGTTGCAGGAATTGGGTATGTCTAGTTTAATGAAAAGAAGGATTGGGGTGACATGATAGCAATGTTCCAATATCTAAGGAGCTGCCACAAAGAAGAGGGGGGATCTATCTATTCTCCAAAGCACCTGAAGACAAGACAAGAAGAAATGGAGGGAAACTAATCAAGGAGAGAAGCAACCTAGAACTAAGGAATAATTTCTTGACAGCTAGAACAATTAATCAGTGGAACGACTTGTCTCCAGAAGTTATGGGTGGTCTAGCACTGGAGATTTTTTAAGAAGATATTGTCTATTTGTCTGAAATGCTATAGAGTTTCCTGCCTGAGCAGGGGTTGTACTAGAAGACCTCCAAGGTCCCTTCCAACTCTGTTATTCTGTTAAATGAATCTATGCTTCTGTCCTTAAAAACATTATGATGTTTTGGCAGTATTTTCCTACCTAAACTGCAAGTCTTAGTTCCATTTTGAAATATCTGCATGAATTTTTACAACTAGGAAGCTAAATTGCTGTTTTCCAGAAACAAAGAAATTTTTCTTAAGTTAAACCTTCTGCACTCAAAAATATGGTTGACTATAGCCCTATACAGTACAGGTATATAAACTCTGTTAGGCTAAAGGCTGCCATTAACTTTTAATTTGTGTATTGGGGACTGCATTCTCATAAGGTAGATAAATTTGTGGTGACAAGATAATCATGACATTTAATTTATATTTAAACATTATGTAAGTTAATAGGATTAGTCCTAACTGTGCTGTCCCACTCATGCACATACCCCCCCCCCCACAGGTGTAATGAGTCCTTACTAAGACTTCTGAGCCTGAATTGGTATTCCCCATAAATTTGCTGTGCTGGCACTAGCTCAACCCCAATGAGTTCCAAAGGCTACTCAAATGAAGCCAACACTAGTCCTCAAGGCAAAGGCAAGTCCAGTCCATTAGGCCAAAGCAAGTTCCAAGACAAAGTCAAATCCACAGGTAAAGACAAGGCAAAGGAAACAACTGAAGAGAAATGATTCAAAGTTTAAGGCAGGAATACATAGCAAGAAAACAAACATGGTGTTTCCAGCATAATCTTCATCTGTCTGCTGTGCTAAATAGCCAACTTCTGGTGCAGTCCATCAAGAAGGGCAAGGCTGCCTCCTTGTGAGTAATCTGGATGACTTTAGCTGCTTCCCGCCTTTTCTCTGCCCTATGGATTTTTGGATCAGGTGTAGAAAGCAATTCTTCCTCATAGCTGATGAGCTGCAGCTGCATGCTTTCCCCACCCGAAGCCTCAGGACTTCTCTGCTTTAGCTGTGTTTCAGCTAAACCAGACGGCTGCTTGGAGCCATTGACCCACTCCCCTCCTGACACACCTGGAAGTGGTTCATCTTCCAAGCTGGCATCTGGAGAGGTATCTGGGGAAGTATGGGGGAGTCATCACACAAATATATGTACTAGCTATCTAATGAACAATTACAATTTATTTATTTTGTTGTATTTATATGCCGCCCAACTCCCAGGGGACTCTGGGTGGCTCATTTGGGGTGACAATATTTGGATAACTTTTTAGGAGCTGTATCCTAAGCTTTTGAGAATAACATTTGGGTTTTGGGTCTGAACACCCAAAGGTCTGTTGATTTTTTTTTACTGCAGTTTGGACTGTATGGCAAGATTGCAGAATCTACTTGTTCATTCTCTCATTGAGAACATGGATGGCAGAAATTAGCATGGTATGAAACCTGCTGAAGCCCACAGTCCAGCAGGAACCCACTTTTAATCCTTGCACTATTGAGACATTATTGTCATCCCCTTTGTTCACTCTTCCTGTGTGCTTCTGCATTCTAAATATGAACGATTAAGGGGAAAATAAAAAAGAAGCAATGGCTTTCATTTGCCTAGATTGGACTAAAAGGGGACAAGGAATGATAGTTTTTATGAATTGGGTGCACAGCTGTGAAAACAGTGATAAAAAATAAACTAAGTACTCCCTCCCACCCCTTTAATTCTCCTGTGGCAAAGAATCCAATAAAATCTGATAAAACAAAATGCCTTAATTTTTGGCATTTGTAAACTTTCCACAGCTGAATTGCCTCAAAATTGTTGCATTATGATTTCAAGATTACAGAATATAGATGTATTTGATCCCCACATATTCACAAATATTTATAGTTTCCATTCTACCAAAGAGCCTGAAAAACACCATAACCACCAAAAACACCACAGTCTCCAGGTGGGTGAAAAGCTGTTGTTTGACTTTCAGTCATCTCATGTTTCTTCATAAAACTGCAGTGTTTTTTTAAATTCTTCATACTCTCTTAAAGCCCCTTAGAGTATTCTTTTCTTGTTAATTCAGTCATTTACATCTGGAGCTGAACCACCTGCTCAGGTGTCAAGACTCTTGGCAAAAAAAGGAAAAACAAAAAAATACACATGTTAAGATTTTTGTTTTGTGGTCAGAATAAAGTTTATTGAAACACCAAGACAAAATAGTTTATTGAAGAGAAGAGGATGGACAGATTTCTGACATGTTTAAGGTAGATTTCAACCTGTTCAGTGTTTCTATTTTAATATATTTGTTGTAATTTCTTGAGCCTGCTGAAAAGCAAGGCCTGGTTCAGATATAGTCTAACATTAAACTGTGATGTATGGTTTTAAGTTACTATCTTTGGGAAAGGAGATGTTATAATGGGTAGACTACAATTCATGGCTTAGTGTGATGGCTGAATCCAGTTAATTGTAGTTTATTCAATAAGTCACACTTAAACAAATTATATATTAGTTGTGGGTGGAAACTTAAAGATTAAGGAATACCATGTGAGACCCAGAATACTTATAAAATTATGAGAGATCTAAAAGCAAAACATTTTATTCTAGCTATTAGTTTTTATAATGAGGAAATTTTATAACAAGGAGTATTGATCTGAAAATTAATGTGTCAATGATACAAGGTAATTGTTGTTTCATGGGAAAATGGCACTACAAATTAAACCAAAATTAATAATTTATTAAATTTATATATGCTGTTCAACTCCTAGCAATTCTAGAAAGTTTACAAATTCTTAAAAACTTTAAAAACAAAAGGAAACAAAAGGAAAAAGATGGCTGAAATAACAAACCCAGATTGGAACAAAAGTAGAAAAGGGGTGTTAATCAGCTTTGCCAAAAGCCTGGGTAAACATGTCTTCAGGGCCATTTGAAATATTAGTAGGGTGGGAATCTCATTTCAGAGAAGGCATTTAAACCTTGTGCCTGAACATCTGGCCATTAACAGTAAGGGGAAGCAGGACTGTGCCTTGGTGACCCATTCTCTTTCTGTTTTTAGCTTTCTGTATGTATAAGAACTTGCCACAATATGCTAATGGGATGTAATGATTAGTGTTATGTGAATTCACAATACTGACCTTGGCCCAGTCCCTATCTTTCAGCTTAATCTACCCCAGAGTTTGTTATGAGACAGGAAATACAACTGACTGAACTCCTTTGAATGAAAAGTGAGATGTGAAAATGATAAAAGGAATAGTAATCTAACAAATAGATGACCACATGTTTTGCAAATTTAATGGGCAACACAGATATATTTATCCGAAATACAAATATGATTGTCCTAACAGGTTCCAAGTGTTTTACATATCCGAAGTTCATTTTTTAGTTCAACATATCCAGAGCCTTTGAAAGTTGGCATAATATTTATACCTATATTCCTGATGGTGTGAAACACAACATATCAAAAGCACCCAAACCACCTTTTTTTTTTAGAAAACAAAATGAAGATGAACAAAAGCTGCAATTCAGTTGTTTCTGATATAAATGGTGTTGAACTGTACTTACGGCAACAAAATGGGCACATCTCCTTCATCAGCCTTTTTCATTTTCTGCTTTTTCATCTTTCCTCCTTCATTATCCAGATAGCCTAAAGACTGTATTTTACCTTTTCAAGTCCTCTTCCTTAAAAAGGAGAAAAAAAAAAAATCAGACCAGAGATGCTCCTTTTGATTTGCTCTCCATCTTGCTGATTTTTTTTTTTTAAGAGTCTGCCAGTGTACTGGATGCCAAAGATGAGCAAAAATGTATAAAGTCCCCCTTGCCTTTAATCTTCATATCTTTTGTGAAGATGAAACTAAAAGATGATCCATCTTTTATATTTTGGGTGCCATTCAGTCTTATGAGCAAAGCTCCCCAGTCTTGATGCCTGCCTTTAGCCTTTTTCAGGACCTCTCTAATATTGTGTGTTAGGGTTGAGCTGAGGATGCAACTTCTGTATTGATGGACTCTGCTGGGCAATTACATGTGCTCTTGTTCTATGTCAGTTCTACCGAGTGCACACTGGGTGTGACCAGGCCAATCTCCCTGGATTAAATAACTGGTTTTGCTCTTCATGCTATCATTGCGGGTAAGGCCCTCTTCAGGATTAATGTTTTGCCACAAAGCAAGATCAGCGTTGTATCTACACTTCAAGAGAAAAAAATTATCTTGGGTGAGATGACAGGGATAACATTACTGTACTGAGCCTTAGACAAAGGCCTGTTGCCTTGGTTGCCCTGATTTTGAGTTGATGGGAGCTTAAGAAGCAATGTTAAGGTGTTACTTAGCATTGACCAAGCCTATAACGGTCATAATAGCTGGGTCAGCTATCTGGGTCTGCTTGAAGGAGTGGAATTGGTGCATTTGTTCAGCTGTGTTTAATCTAGCCTGTGTGAATTGATGGGAGCTGGAGATTTTCGTAATAGTAACACTGTATGCCTTTTGAAAAATGGGTAAAGATGTCAAGGATGGTGAACAGGATACGCATATGTGAAATGGTGAGAGAGAGCTTTTTCAAGAGAGTATTATGGGTTATATAATACCTTTTCATTGCTCCTAAAGCACCATTCAATTCTGAGAAGCGGTGTGAATACCTGAGAATTGGAATGGAAAGGGAACAAATGTGATGTAGCCACTAGAAATGTCAGCCATGTACTGAAATAGCTTTCTTTGGAATGTGCAATGATTTTGAACACAAAGTCACATCAAGCGTTCATTGTTAATCCATATTATTTCTACATGTGTTTTAGGCAAGAAACAGAGAACTGGGAAATATCTAAGTGAAGCATTGCTGCTCCATTAAACTGGAATTTAGCCAACCAGCCTCAGTACTTCAAATGGGCTATTAGTCTCTGCTTCCACTATCTTCCCTTAAATTGATTTACTTGCCATATGTCTTGCATAAGAGTCTTTAAAAAATTACCTTGAGCTCTGAAAATTTTTCTGCTGATATGTAGTTCAAATAAAAGAGAAATACTTTTAAAGTATTTTTTTTCCTGGAGCAATCTCTAAATATTAGCTAATGAGGGGCTTCTTGTCAGCCTTCTTTGAAAGAATTAAAAGAGGTGAAATAACCATTCCTTTATGCGTTTTCTTCCAACTTCAGGTTGTGCTTTGTCTGAAAGACTTAACTCTGCTATTAAAATTTAGTAGCTTAGCTATTTAATGTCAGCTGGGAGAGAATTATGACCAAATATTAGCATAAGTGGCTGGATGACCTTTGATTTTTTTTTCTCCTGCTTTCTTAACTTTTCAATGAAATTCATGCGATTGGTCTTTCCAGAGAACCAGCATGCTTTGCAAATGATCTTCGTAACATATTGTGTGCAAGTGTTGCATTCTGCTGATGATAATGGAGTGCAGTGAAGCAAGCAGAGGTGGCACATTTGGAGCTAATGGAAGCAGCCACATATGTCTTATGATTAAAAGTGAGAAAGTGTCTAGAGTTGTTAATTTGTCCCCCTCCCTCCTCTCCCAACTGAAATGGACTAGATTCTTCATTGAAAAGAATGAGCCTCACTGGGAAACAATTAAACATGGCATTCCCAGGAGGGCTATTGGGAATATCTTGAGTCACTATCATTAATTTGCATACTTTAGCGCCTTAAGTTAAAAGGAAGAGTATTAAAATTCCATTTTTGTCTATATGTCTTTCTTCGGTAATAGTCTCATTATTTCATTTTTAATAAGAGCTATAGTTCACATGCTTGTAAAACCAGTATAACAACCTATCTATGGAAAGATATGGAATTGGAAAGACCTTGTAGGATAGGGAGTCATATCTTGTAGGGTTTTGGAAGGCAGGGAATGTGCAGTACTTATGAGGATAATGATAAAGAAAAGGAATGCATAAATTGAACAGCACGGATAACTGCATTTTGCAATGCGTATATGTGTGTATATACTCACACACACATATTTGCAAACAAAATTATAATGGGAACATTTGACTGCCACTGTCCCCACATATCTCTTTTTCTTCTGCTAATACCACTTCAGTTCCTAAGATACTACCTGTGTCTTTGTAGTGGCCTGCATACAGCTCTATTAGTCTTTGCTTAACCTTCAGTTATAGATTGCAAATCATGCAAGATAGTTCAACGATCCTTCTTGTCTCTGCTCAGGTGAAACTTGCCAAACACGTTTCCCTTCTGACTTATGGTTAAATCATGATCTGAACCTTGAGATCTCTTCATTGTGTTATGTGTGTTTAACTAATGAAATTGGCTTCATGGGAGCTTAGTTTAATAGGCCTGGGTTACAAATGAGGCTTCGGATCCCATTAGCATACATTTTAAATTGGCCTTTTTTCACTGTAAACGGTCACAATAACTTGGCCTCTCGGTAATAAGGATGCCTTATGCTTTAGAGTTTGCACTACTTATGAGGATGATTGATTTAAATGGTTTGACTGGGGCTGACCTATCAAACGTTTTATTTATTGTTTTAAAATCTACTACTGCACATTTTAAATGGAAGACTTAGCTAACTTTATAGAAGCTAGAAAGAGTTGGATTTTTCAGCTGTATTCTCAAACTCACCTATAAAGAGCAGAAGCATCTGCAGAAGGTTTTAAAAAATGTCAAGATGGTGGGTGCATGAATCCCCACTCCCCCTTTTTTATGGGCTAAAGTAGCCCTTTAGATAATTAAAGCAATATCTTTCAGTCTCAGGAAAGGTGTACAGACTTCAACTCCCAGAATTTCCAAGCCAGCACTTAAAATTGTTGAGCTTGAGAAACACTGAGTAAAGCAACTTTGTGTAAAGCAACTGGTTGTCACACACACATGCTGAAGTAGCTGAGAATAGTTTCTGAAGCGTCTATTCAATCTTGAAAAAAGATGTAGGTGCTTTAATGAGTTGGAGAGAAGGACTCCATTCATCTGAACACACTGCAAAGCATCACCTTCAAAGGCTTTGCCTGGCCCCAGAGGGTGTGAAGTATGTAGGAGAATGTGTGTTTGAGATAATAGTCTTGTTTCTTTTGGCCGTCTCTCTCCTTCATATTTCTTCATTTATTTTAATCTTGGACACCAACACAGAGATGTAAAGGGGAAAGGATGAAGATCACTCAAACGAGTGTTATAATGATATGGAATCTCTACTATCAATGTTGCATGCTAGCTGGAAATTCTGGGAATTAAAACACTAGGACACTTGGCAGACATCAGGATAGCAATGTTAATCTTACAGGCAGTACATGAAAGTATGAACATAAATTTAATTCTGCTATTATCCCTTTTAAATTAGCTGCTAAGTGGTAAGTTACTGAATCTATCATTCACATTTAATAATTCCTAACCTGATGAAAATTAGTTTTTCTGGAAGCACATGCCTTTCTCCTGAATGTACCACCTTTTAAAAACCTGAGTTTTACAACATATTATATGTTATGTAATATTCATCCTGTTTGATCTTTTTTTTTTAATAATCATCTAAGTTTCAAGTGTATGGAACAATGACAATCCCACAATTTCCTGACTAATTTCACTTCTACCACTTCTTCAGTCATCTGCATAGTCTCACTCCCAAACACTCTAACCAATGACTTTTCTTGTGCTAAGTACCTCTAACTCAGGAGTGTCAAACTCATGATGACATGTTGTTGTCATGTGACATATCACAACTTTTTTCCTTTGCTAAAATGGGGGTGGGGTTTGACACCCCTGATCTAGCTGAATATGATTGCTATGCATTTATCATTTGTGAACTATTTACAATCAGGATCCTGAATGTATTTAGTTAAACACAATTGCAGTTTTGCTTCATATCTTTACTATCACACAGGGGTGGGTGGTAGAAGGGCACAAACTAGCAGTTGTGTCCTTATCTTTCTTCTACAGTTAAATTTTCTAATTGTCTGAATGGTATCTGAATGGCACTTAAGATTTATTTGACAAGGCTTCACTAAATTACCCACTTAGATTTTTTTTATAATAATTTACTATCAGTAGATTTATATCTGCATATATTTGTTCCATGTTGACATATGTATTTAATCTGTTTTATCAAACTTCTATATTATTCTCTAATTTAAAAGAAATCAAGAAAATTCACACCCATTGTCATGTGGAATGTTTCCTAAGAGGTTTAAATGAAATAAATCCAGAAGCAATATCTGAACAGAAATTGCATCATAAAATTTGGAGGCGTACTCACTGATGGGAAAAGTGTTGTTCTGGCTGGAAGATTCATTAGCTCATTAGAAACATAGGCCAAATGAAAATGTGTATCTTGACCTAATATACAGATAACCATGCTGTCTGTACAGCCTAGTTATTATTGTGCATTTTATTTGTTTTGCATTATTCCAAATGTGATTGATTCTCTTATTTTTTTAAAAAAATAATGGCCTTTTAAAGCCAGTGTTTACTGATCAGGCCAGATAAGAAGAGGTTTAGAAGAAGACAAGTGAAGGCAGCTGTAAGATGCCTGGGGGAGAGCTAAAACAGTCTTCCAACAAGTAAAACTGAACTCTCTAAAGAGAGTTGAAGGCTGTTCTCCCAGCAAACAACCAGAAAAGAAATCTAAAGAGAGTGAAGCAGAGAACTGGTAGGAACTGAAAGTTAAGAGAGTGGCTGGAATTAATGCAGCATCAAGAAACAAAGAACCACTCATCCATTTTGGCAGACAGTGTAAGTTCTTGATTTATAGTCACCTGCTTGTAGGTCTCAAAGGGGTACCTAGAAAAAAAAAGCAGTAAGACTAGAGCACTCTGTGAAGAAGTTAGTAAGTTAATAGGAGTAAGCTCCAACTGGAAATGGGCTAAGGAAGGTATTGACAGAGGAATAGGTATTTAACATTAGTAAAACTAATTATCAACTCTGAAGTTAGCCTGAGGCCATCTTGGAGGCTTCAGTGTTGCCACAATGGTGCTGAGGGATAGGGAAAGGTATTCCAGATAGCTGGAGTTTTGTAGCCAAAACAAAACGGTTCCTTGAGAAGCAAGGACATTCCCACAGGTATAGGAAGAATGGAGGAGTGAAGTTTCCAAGCAATCGGACAGAACCTTGATTGGACCATGTGACTGATTGTTTGGGAAAGGGGAATTTTTTTTTAATTAGGTAAAAACTGTGGGAACCTTTAGAGTTGGTTTTCACCAGCCTCTGCCAATGTGATATATCCAATAAACTTTTTCTTTGAGGAAACTGCTTGCCTCTGTTTGCTATGGGTGTATTACTTGGAACCCTGACACTAAAATTCAAATTTTATATCTCCTGAGCACAAATAAACTTCCGTATAGATGAAGCATCTTCCTACTGTCATCTTGTGTCTGTACATTCTAAAAATAAACCTACAACTCCATCTTTGAAATTTTTGGTATATCTCTTTGGGGATATATTCAGCCATTCATAATGGAACTCCTTTGGATGAATTAATGTCTAAAGGAGCCATTTTAAAAATATTTACAGAATTGAAAGAACTGTTTTTATTTATCTCGTGGTGCTTTTTTTTGCAGTTTATTAAAATTCAACATTTATTGTTTAATCTATTTGATTCAGATGTAATAACTGATTTTTAGTTCCGCAGGGGTTTGACAGATTTTTGAAGGGATCCATTGCATTTTTATTAGGGAAGTATAATTTGCTTGTAAGGAGTTGATGAATTTGGCATTATTCATGTGAATAATGGCATGTGGCCTTTGGAATAGTGTGCTTCAATGTCCTGGCCTGATAAAATAGTTGAACATTGCTTTACATAAGATGAAATTAGCTTCCTGTTACTTAAAAACCAAAATATATTGCTTCATGTATATTTAATATTTCAGAGAATGTTTAATAGGAGTTTGTAGCAATTGCCTTGCTGCTGAAGGTATTGGAATATTAAAAGATGTGGTCTGAACTTGTCACATCTTGGGATTAAAAGAAGGGGTTTGTAAATGTGATTCCATTACTATGTATTAAAAATGCACTTGTTTGCGTTCACTACATTCCTTGTACCTGGAATCTAAGGTATCAAGTATTCTTCAGTTGTAAGGACCAGTTAAAAGAATCAGTAGAAAACAGTGGAAGAAGAAATCTTCCTTTTTTTGCAGAAACAGGTTGATAATTTTTCTGTATTTTTTTTAAATGAAGAATCAAGGAAGAAGTATCTCGAGTCAATAATAAACTAATGAATTGAACAGGAGCTGATCCATTTATAGTTTTCTAAGCTTTTTATTATGATTAGTAATTTGATTTTATATGTACCTAAGTTCTATGTACCCAAGGAAAAGGAGTCCACACCACTATCTCCTTGCTGACTTCCACAGTGTCACTATAAAACACGATGTATTATCGTTGATGCCTAAAGAAGTCAATATGTATTTCACTGACTATAGAAAGGCCTTCAATTTTATGTTGATCATGTGAAACTGTAGAGTGTCATTAGGAAAATGGTAATCCCAGAACATCTCATTACACTTATACAAAGTTTACACACAGATCAGTATAACCCACAGTCCAGATAGAATTTGATGAAACAGACAGGATCCAAATTGGCAAAGCAGAGAAAAAAGGCTGTGTACTCTGTTCTTATTAATTCAGCCTATATGCTAAATATATATTGAGAGTAGCTGGACTGGAAAAAGATGAATGAGTTTTAAAACTGGAAGAAGAAATATCAATAATATCACTGTGCTGATGCCATGTCCTAGCCACTGAGCCACCGCGTCCCCTACACATGCTATATACATATATAAATATATACCTGCATTCTACATGCACACACACACACACACACACACACACACACACACACACACACATACTGTATACATATACATATACAGTATATGCTGTCCATTTTGAATATGTAGCGGAAAGAAGAAACTTGAGAGTTCACAAGGTTGATGCTATATGGAACAAAAACTGTGACTGAATCTAGATGTTCTGCTTCAGATACCACAACACCTCCTCCCAGAAGGTAACAAGGAAAACAAGTCATGAAGAGGATGTGTAGCATCCTAGACAATCCTATGGACTCTCCTTAAGCATTGCTTATATGCCATGTCCTGGTTAGAAGAGAGTGAACTGACAATGATATTTTCAGCCATCCTCACCACTCTCTGCACCGCCTTCCTGTCTGAAGCAGTGATGCTTCCAAACCAGACAGTAATGCAATAGGACGGGATGCTCTCGATCGTCCCTCTATAGAAAGTGGTGAGGAGGAAAGGAAGATGAACTTTTTTCATATGATTTTTATGACAAAAAAAGGTTGTAAAATTGGATGCAACTCACTTAATAACTACATTGCTTAGTGATGGAAATTTCTGATCCCAACTGTAGTCCTAATTCGAGGACTACCTCTATGTTTATTTCACCAATATGCATGATACTTTACCAAATGCCATACAACATGCTGCAAAACATATAGTGCAAATAGTGATATATTTGAATATGACCCTCCTCTGTAGTGCCACCAAAGGTTGTTCTGAAACTGTTTGATAAGGAAAAATTATTGAAGATATTGCAGAGAATAGAGAGGGAGTATCCCCAAAAGATTATGCAAAGCTAGTATAATATACTCTCAAATATACCAGTATTCTTGCAGTTATTGCAAGACAAAGGAATTACTATTCCACTGAATTTGCAATAATCAAAGCAGATCTGCTTCATTCAAAAATTGTAGATTGGAAGCTCAGGTGCCATATTTAAGAAATGATACTGTCATCCATGTAAAGATTAAATGAGAGTTAAAATGTGCATATTGGTGAATGCATTACAAGCAAATTAAAGTTATCTCATAGTTTTCTTATTTTTATATAGCCCTTCCCAATGCCTCTTTGACTTTGCCAACATGTTTTGGAGTATTGCTTCATCTGTACAGTTCATGCTCATTTATCTTGCATGCAAGCATCAAAGATCCACTCTTTGCTCAGATGCAGAAATTTGGCTGCTTGCATGCAGTGTCAGTTGTTTGAAATTTTGCAAGGACAGCATTGCTCTGAGCGACTTGTTTTATTGGTTCCTAATTGTATTAATTCCATATGCTGCTGTATATTAATATGGCTCTTATTCCCCTTCGCCTTCAGTAGGGATTTTTTTTAAGTATGATTTATTGGCAGGCTCTTTATGCTACAGGCATTAAATTGAATATGGGTTAATTGGTAGAAGTTCTGGGGGAGTTTTATGAAGAGATCAGCCCTTTTATTGCTATATATAATGAGCTTCTGATGGTTCACTGAGTAGACCTCCATCCACCTCAAGGGAGAGGATTTAAGCCTTAATTTCTAGCTGGGTCTAAGTGGTTGTTTCCCATTCAGCTGCTTATCAAGGGCAACCGCCCCCCCCCCACTTTTTCTAAAAGAAAGAACAGCAAGGGCAGGAGCTGTTGTGACTTGTGGTTTGGCACTCTTTATCAGTTGTGGCAAAGGATTCACAATCAATTGAATTTAATGGACTTTTGAGCGTAATGAACAACAACCTCCCCAAACATTCAACTAAAATAAAGTTAGATTTAACTGGGCCATATCTTTCATACTTTTATATTTTGCATTAAATGAGGCAATACTTGAGGCTGTAATAATTAGAGTAAGCCTTATTAAGGCAGTAGGAATAATTTCTATGAATTTACTGAAGAGGTCAGATTTGCTAACTTTTTAAAGCAAATTGAATAATCTCCAGTGGTATTAACCCAGTGGGTTTTTTTTCTTTTATTCTAACATTCTTTCTACTAGCCTTTTTAATCTAGTTCAGGAGACCTCCCTCCTGTTATCTGGCCCTTGTTCTCCAGGACCATTCAACTTTGGAAAGAAGAGTTCTGGCTCTTTCAACCTACTTTCTCTGCCTGCTGGATCTCTGAGCCAATTCCTAGTTTAGAGACCTATCTTTGAAAGAGAGATCATCTTGAACAGCAGTTACTGGTACTGTTGGCCAAAAGAGAATTGTGTGAAGCATCATAGAAAGAATCTCTCTTTGATGCTTCATAGCAGAGTCCCTTCCTGATGAAAGTCAACTATTACTTTAATTCTTTTTTTTAATATAGATTTAGAATTGTTTTGAAAGAGTGTTACCCCATGTTCAAAAGGAACTGGAATAACAGTTGAAAGCAGACAAATAACGAGGTCTTTATTTGAGTGTCTGATAGGTGGTGAGTGGAAAGAGTTGCAGATGGACAGTCCTTTTTGCTACCAGTGAGCTCTTTGAGGGTGTAATTTAGAGTTCAAAGAGGTCAGTTAATCACTATTTGGTATCAATATGCAAAAAAAGAGTTTTTGCATACAGTAAAATCTCAATGTAAAACACTGACAAAAAGCACCTCTGAATTCATTTCAGTAATACTGAACTTAACATAACTAATTACCTAAATCTTAATCTGTGCTTTCAAAACATATATGGCAAAATGTCTATTCATTCTACCTAGCAAACTTAATCCCTTTCAATAATATAACAACATTACACTCACCTGATCCCTAGTTCTATTATGGTTTCTCAACTGTGTACACTTCTGGCAGCACTTATTGATAAATATCACTGCCTATATTCCTTAATTCAAGCTGGGGGCTGAACCTTCTGACTCAGTTCACATTGGACTGCTGAGACTTGTGTGACCAACCTCCACAATTCATCACCACTGGAACCATTGTCCTATCAGTATGTTATTTCAAGGCAGCTGACTGAACATAGCTACCTAGCTACATTTTGTTTAACACCAACACTTTGGCATCGGTTTCCTAATTAAGACCTGGAGGACTCTATTAAGCTTTACTAATACATTTGACAAAAGCTAACACATTTTCTTTTGACATTCTTAATTACGAGCTGCATTACAAATTACTCTGATTACCATTGGAATCCGTTCTGTCAGAGTTTTTTGTTTTAGTGGCTGTTAGTGTGCAGGTACTAACGGTATACAGTAGTGGGAATTGAAATAGAAATACAACTCCAGATGGACAGTTCATTTGTGTCTGAGGAGCTGCAAAGGGACAGGCTGATTACATGGATAAGTACATTTATATTGCTAAGTACATTTCCATCTTTTGAAAAATACGGGCATGTGCATTGTGAGTATTTGATTATGTATTTAAAAGCAGAGACAGAGAACTGCATTTGGCCTGAAAGTCAATTTCATTCCCAAGATGCTCAATGATGACAGAGGGCATGCCTTAAATAGAGTATCATTCTACAATCTATTTTTTATTTATTTATTTTTTAGCGTATGGCACGTGTTAGTCAGGGATCACCGAGGTGGGTAGCTGCCTTTGTGAAAGGAATTTATTTGAGTGGTGTTATCTTTACCCGTGGGACGCCTGAATGCCGGTAGGCAATTGGGGGAGGCTCCTTTCTTGTCCCTACGTGATTTATTCACTTACGGGAATTGAGTTGCCAGTCTCAGCAGTGCGCAGGCCCAGCATCTTACCACATGAGCCACTGCAGCCCCCATACAATCTATTAAGTCCTACTTTATGATGAATACATTGGGGTTAGAAATGTTATTTTTATTTGACTCATACACAGAAATCTTTTCTCCCCAATGCATAAAGCGAGCTGAGAAAAGTCTCCTATGATCTTTCATGGATAGAGAAAACTGCTGTGATTATTTCTCATCAATGGTTAATCAAAGTTACGCTGCCTGGGATGTAGCTATTCTCTTGGAATAAAGGCTGAAACCTGTGAGGAAGAAGAAACCAGAGGTTTTCTATTCTGTAGAGGACTATTAAGTAAAACATCTCAGCCACTCAATGCCATCACATGAACTGTCAAGTATATTAACTTGAAAGGCAAAGAAAGAAACATGCATTGGTATGAAGACTCTGAATTCTTGCTCTGTTATAGCTAATCAACTCTGTTATATTAAACTTCAATCTCACCTTCAGTAAAGATTCCAAATTAACCAAATCTTGTCTAAAATCTTCTGCCAAATCTAGCCAAGACATTTAATTAAATATTAAATGTCTGGAGATCTGTGATTTACTGCCTGGCCTGGTGAGAACTCTGAGAAATAGGAAACCGAAGGTGAAGCTGTTAGAGAATGTCCATGAGCTAAACAGAGATCCTGCTGAGTACACATGACCATCACAATGCAAGCTCTGCCCATTTTGTATGTATGAAAAATTTGGAGTTTTCATCAGAATGACATGGCTTCGGTTTTATCGTTCTGATGAAAAGCATCAGATTCTGTAGATGCCTCTGCTGGTGAGCATGATTAAATCCATGATGGGATAGTTCCTTTGCTTCGAATAATTAATGGGTTTCTGCTTAAGGGATCAACGTTGCTAATTAATATAATTGATCTCTGCAACATAAACAAGTAAATTGCTTTGCTAAATGATACCCATGATTTTGCTACTTTCATATATGTGTCCTATAGTTTTAATGCCCCCCTCAAATGACAACGAAACATGATTATGCATGAGAGCTACCTTCAAAATGTTACCATATTTGGAGGAGTGGTATGGAACAAAGTCCAGTCAGTGCACTTCGATAATTTTAGCTGTGGAAATAGCAGGGAGCACTCTTCTCTTCCCAGGTAGACCAGACAGGAAGCATGACCACATAAATAAGTTCTACTTTATTGTAAAGCTGTTTTAATGGTATCTTGCAAGTCTGAAAGTACCATTCTCGTGCCATCAATTTTACAACCTGATAACTTAGAAAGGATCCTTCCAGAACCTCTTGCTCCATCCACTATGCAACTGACAGTTGCCTCCCTCTTTTCCAATAGTTCCCTAGGCAGCGTCTCTGGGCCCAGTCTCCTACAATCATTCCTATATACCATTACAGAATCTTGGTATATGTTATATGGGAAAACGGGAGAAAGAAACATTAGGTACTGCTTGTAACTCCCTGAGTTATAAAAATAATAAAGGCAGGAAAATAAACAAAAGTTTAATAAATGCATTTTCACCTTTCTAGATATGGTGGCTCCGTTAAGACCCTTGTTTAAGTCCCCTACAATTCAACAGTTATTGCTACCAATTAAGAAGGCTTTTAGCACCCTCCATTTATTTCACAGCTTGGAAATGTGGTGCCAGGTCTTTTGACTTCTCTCTCTTTGCCTCTTCTTCTTTAAGGAAGTATTTATTTAGATAGGGTATAAAGTTTATGCTCTAATTTTCTGCTTAAATGCGCTCAGACCATTGGCTAGAACTATTATCTACTGCAATTTCCTCATTCATTTGTATCCATTCATTGGTATCATCTGGGTTAGCCCTCTGCTTTTGGCAAATAGTTTTTTAATGGTTGAGCATTAAGTTTACTTTTTTCCACTTAAAAGTGCATTAATGCATAGAAATGTGATTGTGGTAATGGTACATTTGTGCTCACTTTAACCTTCCTTCCTTCCTTCCTTCCTTCCTTCCTTCCTTCCTTCCTTCCTTCCTTCCTTCCTTCCTTCCTTC
>JANHJO010002790.1:123593-137525 GCA_032468235.1 Pseudoxyrhopus heterurus
GTTCATAGGGGTCTGGAATGGATCAATCATATTTCCATACAACCCAATGGGAAAATTTGTTTCAGTTCACAACCAAAGTTATGGAACGAATTGTGGTTGTGAATCGAAGTTCCACTGTATATAAATCTAAGTGCTATTGCTATTGCTATTATAATTTATAGATTAACAGCAAGAACCAAAGAAATGTTTCAGCTAACTATCTAATTACTCAATCTGTCAGGGCCCCCAACCAAGCTACCTCACAGCCTGGGACAGCAGCCAGGTCTTCATGGCTTTCTGGAATGCCAGCAATTAAGGAACTGCAGGGATATCAGGGTGACCAATCTAGGCTACTAAACCTTAGTTGGATTAGGCAGTATTTGTACCACTGAAGACTTGTAAATTTGAGAGCAATTCTGGATACGTTTGCTGAAAAAAGTTGGGCACATTTGAGTGAAGAGTTTTGGAGATGTAAAAGGAAGAGGCATCCCAGAATGTGGTCTATCCTGCGCAGATAATCCCCCAGGGATTTAAGAGAATGCAAGATCAAATGTTCTACTCATCCAGAGATTTATCAGCTGCCACCTTGACTCCCAGAGGAAAAAGAGATGCCAATCCTTAAATAAATTGGGAAATACAAAATAATGTATCAAGCTCACATCATTGTTTGAAAATATACATGCTTAGAGGCTGAAGTCCTGAAGTATAGGAAAAAGAACTGTGCTTTTGCCTTGCAATTTAAAAGCCCAGTGACTTTGCTGTGTCTTAGAAATTAGAAGGTGATATGAATTAACAGTGGACGGCAATGCAATTAGTCTTGCTTGAAAATAAAAAGCAGATAGTTTTGCTACCTGCTTCAGAGTTTTCTTAAGAATCACATTAGAGTCTTACATTGAATTTGCTATTCAATACTGAAAAGCCATAGGACATTTTAGTCACAGGATTTTTTGGGGGGGTGCAAGAACAGAAAGACACATATACTGCTATTTCCCCTTCTGAACTTTGCAGGAAGGCAGAAAATTTCTCCCCCTCTCCTACACCGCCTGCAATTTTGCAGTAGATCTCAAAAGCTACACAGTTCATATTCTCATTGGCAACCTTTTCTGGCATGATTTTGCAGCAAGGCTATTGTATTGTAATATATGGTTTCAGTGTCCCAGCAGTGTGTCAACATTTCCTGCTAGCTACACATTCTATGGCTTACACACAGTGCAAAGAAACATAGCCCTGTAGAATAAAAAATAGTTTTAAAAGCAAGAAATAAAAGAACTTTGTAAAGATAAGAAAACTAACTAGCACCTGTCCCTGAAACATTGATGAAGCACTCTTTTTCATGTTATTTCTCACCCCTCCCCAATGTTTTTAGAAGAGGACAATGTATCTGTGAAATGAAACTCTCATACACCAAGGAGAAAAAGGCATTTTCCTTCCAGCTGAGTCCAGTCATTCTTCCATGCTGTCTAACATGTGTTCAATGCGGATAAATTGGAGCAGGGAATCTGTTCTTCAGACAGGGTCTCTTATAGAATTTGTATCTTTGAATAAAGGATGGCAAAGAAGGTCAGAATCAGAGCACATACCTCAGGTTATGATAGGGCATATATCTACAAAGAACAATAAACTCATGAAAATTTTTGAGAAGAAATAGGATTCTATACCATGCGCTCATTAGTGTTCTGATTTAATTTCTTCAGGGCTATGGAGAAGGTGTCAGCAATATGAAAGAGATTAGGTGCATTTGTTCACAATTTCTCCAGTTTGCATTTTCTACAATTCTATCAAAATCAGGTAGCACCTTTTCCAACTGACAAATTTCAATAAAAGGCAAATGCTTTCTTAACCTGCAGCTCAGTTCATCAGTTTACCTTTTAATAAACCTGTTAATCAGAAAGGTTCTATCAAACCCCTGATTGCTTTTGCCACTATGGGCTAATACATTTCTAATAATCTGACCAGTCCTAGAAAGACCTGCACTGGTGCTTGGTTCTCCATCTACAAGTCTCTAGTATCTTTTCGAACAGGAACTCAATTGCTGCATGAGGAAAGGGAAAGATGCATCATTAGTAGCAAGTATTCCATTGCTCCATCAAGTGGAGAAAAAGAGGCAAGAACCCATCAGCACTTGATTCCACTGGCTGCTTATTAAGCCATGCAGCAGATAGTTTGCTAATACATTCCCAGGCAGGTTTTGTAGTTAGTAGGATCCATTCAATCATGTAATGGAGTTCCTTCTCTTAAGTTAGCTCCTCTTGCTTCTGTATATCTGTTTCTTTGCTTTTACTGATGGGAATTTTCACAAATCCAAAAAAGGCGTAATAGCCCCAAGGCCTGATAGTGATGAAGTCAGAAATATCTTGGAATATGTAAGATAGTAACTCACATACTGTATATTCTAGTTACGTACGCTAAGAAATCAGCACCTAAAATGAGATTTCTTGCTTTGTTTTTAAGCGGCACACGCACTTCCTTACTTCAAATTAATTTTCCCATCTTTTTCCACTGAAAGCAATAAACCCCTACAAAGTAAGAAAGGTCAGAGTTAGGATGGAGCAGCCAAGAAACTCCTGAGACCTGTCTTCTCTTTGGCAATGCTGCTTCCTGGAATCCCCAAGTCTTTTCTGCTATCACTTGATCAACTGGACAAACCTAAAACTGCTCCTGAATAAGCTTTTCAGAAACAACCACCCCGTTTAACTATTTTAGAATCCTCAGTTCTCTTGTAATAAAAACAACCTCCTTCCCCAATGGCAGAAGCTGTTTCTGCTTTTGGTTTTGAAAAATAAATGATAACCTTTTCCCAATGCTTAATAGTTGCCGTTTGCCGAGACCAAGTGGGCATGTAGCACACTGAAAACAAAATCTCGTACTTCACAGTGGAATTCGTTTTTTACAACCATTATTGTGTGTAAAGTTTGTTGTAAACTGACTCTGCTGCAGTATTCTAGTTTTTATAACTCCCTGTTGCTATTACCAACTTGTACTATAACACAATTTTATTTAGGATCAATAGGAAACCATCCTGTAGTGGTCCAAACCATGTAATGCTTCTTGGGGAGAGGCAAAAACAGTAATGATGGAATTTGTGCTGGCACTCTCAATTCCTGGATAAATTCTACTCAATGCAGCCAAAATTCCTGGTAGTACTGTAGGTAAAAGCAATACTTTCAGTGCTTCTAATCAGCAGGAGGGGACATTTTCCTAGGCACCAGAGTGCCTGAAAGTTCTCTAATGTGATCCCCAAATCATTCTGAGTAGAATCAGCCTTTTTAACAAATTGCTGAAATGGGTTCTGAACCAAATCTTGTTCTTGTTTGGAGACAAATTGCATCATTAATCATTTTGGCCTGTTTTTGCCATCTTAAATGGGAAAATATTCTAGATCACAGGGTCAGACTGAATTATTACATTAATTACACGCCATGCAGCTGACCTTCTTGTTGTTATTTATTCTGTAGTGAATACATGGGCAAAGGAATTAAACCCTTTTTTATATGGTGTGATTTTTTTTTTAAAGAAAGTAGTTTAAGCATGCCTACTTTGCCTGTAATTCAGGCTAGTACTCTGCACATTCGGAATGAATTAAAAACAATAATGACACCAATATTGCAGTAACTAATCTTTCCTTTCCATTTTTAAAAGGACAAAATGTGGAAAGAGGAAAAGGAGTTACTCTTTTTTTTTTCCAAATAGCACTTACTGCCCAAGCAAAACCTAAATAAAGTTGCAATTCTACACATGGAGCCACTTTCATTAAATTGTATAGGAATTATTTCAAAGTAAAATGTACATGATTCTGCACTAAAACTTGTATCTGCTATGTTTGTTTTATCCTGGGTATAACCAGAGTCAAAGTCATAGTTCTGGAGGACAGAAGACCAGAGGTAGTATTCAGCTAGTTCTGACAGGTTTGGGAGAACCAGTAGCGATAATTTTGATTGGATCGGAGAACCAGCAAATACCACCTCTGATTGGCTGACCACATAGCCACGTCCACCAAGCCACGCCCACAGAACGTAGTAAAAAAATTTGAATCCTACCACTGAATACCATCCAACGTATAAACTTACCAAAGTGTAAGGTTTGTAATATTAAGAAGACAATTTAAAACAACCTCATGGATTCATTCGTTCGTTCGTTCGTTCGTTCAGTTTGTATAGATCTTGTCTGAAAGGGTCAGGTTGAAATACACAAGTGGTATTCGTAGAAGTTTCATTGCCATTGTTTTTTTAAAAAAATTGTATAATTTATGTCAACTCTACTGGAACATTTATGAAAAACATCTATTCAATGCCAATTGTTGATTATAACTATACCTCAGAAAATGTTAATCATTATCTACAACATGCATGTAACTTCACTGTATAAATTAGTGAGATACGTATTTTTGTTTTATGTATTTATTTCTATACTATGTCAATATTCAGTGGATTTTTCTGTGCAATTAAGTTATTAAAACAAAATGTTCTTTTTGCTAATAATACTGTAGAGACAAAAGAACAGATACTGTAATTTTATGTAAATGTTACAGCAACAATAATTTTTTATTTGACAAACCCTTTCTTTGCTGATCATTGTAATAAAATTACATTATACATAAAATTATTTCATGTGTAGACACATTTGTTCAGTCAACCTTTTATGGTCTGCTATGGGCAATGGTTTCATGAGAAAGTCAGCAATTTGTTCCTTCGTGGGACAATACCGAAGGTTGATATAATTTAATTTCACTAATTCCCTAATGTTCTTATATCTTATATCGATGTGTTGCAATTTAGATCCGGAGGAGTTATTCTGGGCTATCTTGATAGCTGCATCATTATCCTTGATTACCAAAATAGGTACAGGTGATTTACCCCGGATTGTCTCAATTAAATCGCCGAGCCAGATGAGAGTATTGCTTGCATCCGATAGACAAGCATACTCGGCTTCCACAGTGGAGCAGGAAATAAAATGTTGTTTGGCTACCTTCCAATATACAGGGCTTCCACTGATGAAAATTATATAACCTGAAGTGCTGTTTCTAGTATGAGTATCTGCAGCCCAGTCAGCATCTGCATAGCACTTTATTTGAGGTATCTCACCTTTCTGGGGTTCAATTGATAATGACACATCAGTTGTTCCTCTAAGGTATCTGAGTAGGCACTTGACAGCGATCCAATGGAAGGTGTTTGGACCTTTTGCATATCTGGCCAATAGGTTCACACTTAGTGAAATGTCAGGCCTATTCCAGGTACACAAATATAATAGCCAATCACTGACTGGAAAAATTTTGCATTAGTGAACTCTGGGGCTTCCTTATTGGCCAGCTTCAGGAAGTCTGTTTGCATAGGAGTACCAACTGGTTTTGAATTAGCCATATTGTATCTGACCAGAAGATCCTCAATCATGTCTTTCTGTGTCAGAAGAAACCCCTTTTCATTTTTAGTAATTTGTACTCCTAGATATTTGTTAATTCGACCTAATCATTTTAGATTGAAATGCTTGCTCAAGGCATTTGCAAACTCATCTCCCATTAATTTACTTGGAGCAATGTAAATAATGTCATCCATGTAAATTAATATTTTTTCCTGCCCACCATTATACCCCCTAGTTAAGACTCAACGATCAGCTAGTGAGGTAATAAAACCCATATTGTTAAGAATTTTGATCAGGTGATCATACCACAATCTACCCGAGTGTCGCAGATCATAGAGGCCCTTGTGTAGCAGCCATGTTTTTCCTTCCTGTTCATCAAAACCTGGTGGGCCTTTTACAAAAATTTGTTCATCGAGGTCTGCATGCAAATATGCAGTTTCTACATCGAATTGCAAGACCTCTTCATCCATAGCTGCTGCTGCTGTCAAGGCTGTTTTAACACTCTCAGGCCTGACTGTGAGTGAATAGGTCTCATTGTAATCCTCAAGGTAATGTTGTGCAAATCTTTGAGCTACAAGGTGAGCCTTGTATAACAGAGTGTCATCTGGTAATGTCTTTACCCTGTATACTCATCGGGTGCCAATAGCCTTCTTCTCTTCGGCCACAGGTGATGGGGTGAAGACATTCAACTTCTTTAGACATTGCATTTCTTTATTCATAGCCTCTCTCCATTCACTCTGCTCTTCCTCTGGAAGTTGTAATACATCAGAGTAGCATTTTGGGACGGCAGAGATTTGGTTAATAATGGCAACTTGTCCAATTTGATATTTCTTGGGCGGCTTGCCCTTGTTGGTATGCTTAGATCTGCGTAGTTGTTGCCATCCATCTCTGTCTTGACTATTATCAGATATGCAAGGCTCTATAGCCTGTGGCAGTGCCTGTGGCAGCCTGTGGCAAGGCTCTATAGCCTGTGGCACCTGGTGTTGATGCATCAACAGTTGGCCTAATTGGTTCCTCACATTTAGAGGTTGGAGTAGTACCAGAGGTAGTAGGAGTAGTGATGCCACTATGCTTAATATTAAAACCAGGATCATTTAAGTGGATCGCCTCCGGGAGTGGGGCGGCTTATAAATACTAATAATAAATAAATAAATCCTTGACCAGTTGGTATCCTCCTAAAAATTTGCAGAGCATGAAACTACTACTCTGCCTCCCTGATCAAGAAAACGATATGCCCGAGAGCCAGGGGCATATCCAAGGAAATGCAATCTTCTAGATACCTCATTCCCTTTTTTCCTTTGTTCCTTAGGGATATGCACCCTCGCAAAAGATCCAAATATACGACGGTGCCTGAGGTGAGGTTTCGTCCCATAGACCAAAAAATAAGGAGTTTGATCTATAGCACTACTCCAAGTTCTATTTAGAGTATAGTTGGAAAAGAGTATCTCTGCCCAATATTCTATGCCAACATCAGCATCTTTCAAGACACTGCACATGGTATTTTAGAGGACTCCATTTCTGCTCTCAGACACCCCGTTCTGCTGAGGAGAAAATGGAGTTGTCTTTTGGTGTCGAATTCCATTCCATTGCAACCAGGCTTGGAACTCACAGGACATAAATTCTGACCCACGATTGCTCTGAACCTGAGCAATCCTGATATTGTGTTGGGTCAAAATTAGATTACAAAATTCCTTAAATTTTGAGAAGGCCTCAGATTTCTCCCCTAAAAGATAATTTTAATCGTACCTACTATGATCATCAACGACAGTCAACAAATATTTTTTCTTCCCCAAAGAGGCTGGAAAAGGGCCTACAATATCAATATGCACCAGCTGGAAGTTGTACCTTGCCTTGCGGGTAGAGCATTTGGGTGTGATTGCTACTTTAGATTTGTCTGCTTTGCAAATTGAGCAGTCCAGAAAATTTCACACCCGTTTAATTTTAGGGCCTCCAAGTAATCCAGCATCTTTTTAATTACTGGAAAACTGACGTGCCCATCCTTCCATGAAGCACATGGGTGCAGTCTAAATGGAGAGGTTTGCCAATATCAATGCTCTCCACTTTCTTAGTTTTAGGGAAAAATTTCGCAGACTTCCCTGATGCAGAATCCTTTGCTTTGTTGACACCCTTCAATATTGTCTCTTTGGATTGCTTTCCTTCCCTTTCCTGAGTTACAGAGGTATCTTTGGTAACCATGGGGTCTGTGCTGGATTTTGGTTCATTTGAATTTCTGGTCTCTTTCTTTATAATTTGAGCTAAAGGTTTAGGTCTTATGTAAGGTAGACCATCTATTACCATTATGTCTGCAACTTTTTATTATCATATATTACTTGACCATTTTCTTCCTCAAAAATTACTTTATATCCAGCTTTATTTAGTTCAATTATGCTTAAAATATTGTTTTTGAAATTTGGTACATATAAAACCTCATTAATTCTCCCTAATTCAGGTATATATACATCCCCTTGTCCACAGACAGTTACATTTTCACCAGTTGCTACTTGTACAGTTGATTCTGATTGCTGAATAAATTCAAATATATGCTCATCGCATGCTGTGTGGCTCATAGCTCCAGAATCAATTAACCAAAGATGATTAACTTTATAATTTGAATGATTTACTTTATTTAAATTAGTACAATTTACATAAGAGGATTTAAGATCATTACTTCGTTTTCCTTTTCCCCTTCTAAAATTTACATCATTTTTAACTTTAGTGGCAGGATTTATGTGTGGGTGTTGAAGGCATTCTCGTTGCATATGTCCCTCCTTTCCATAGGTAAAACACCTTGGAATTGTATTTATTCTTTCATTTACCCTTTCATTTTAGAGAGGTTTTTTTTTATAGCTTTTAAATTCTCTCCTTGGTGGTATTCTAAATTTGCGTCTATTATCTTCTTCATTTAAATGTGAAATTACATACTCAAGGGTTAATTGTTCACGTTTCAATCCATCCATAGTCGTAACAAAACCCAACTTTGGTCCAAGGATGCAAATATTATATTAATTAAAGTAATATCTGGAATTTGATCTCCCCTTTGTTGTAAATCTGCCCTCATGGCAATTAATTTACCAACATGTTCAGTTACATTTCCTCCAGGTCTTAATCTTAAATTATAAAAATCCCTCCAAATTCTACTAGTGGATCCCACTGAGTCATTATGATACATTTCATATAACATTATCCATATTTCTTGTACCCTTTTATCATTTGGAATGGCAGGATAGATAGTACTATCTAATGATCCAATTATTCTAGTATATGCCTTTGAGTGAATCTGTTCTATTTCATCACTCCAAGGCTCTTTTGGTGATTTGGTTATCATCCCAATTGTCCCCTCACTTAATGCAATCAAAATTTCATTCATCCATCTATTTTAATTCTCACCTGATAATAATAGTTTTTGCACATTTAAATTATTTGTATTAATTACAGGAACTTGTTGACATTGGTTAGTAGGTCTCTTAAATTCAAATATATTATCAGAACCTGGTGGAATTGGAATCACAATGCCAGGAACTTCTTTTATTTCAATATTATCTTGTTTCAGTACCTGGACAGATCCCTGTCCTGTTTTAGCTGTAGCTGTTTGTGTTTCTGATGTGGGATGCATGTTCGTTCCTGACTGGGTCTCGATTAAGTGAAACTCTTGTGAAGAGTTGCTTCTTCTTGGTTGAATCTCAAGATGAGATGAGTAGTCCTCCTGACATCTGCTTAAATTCGGCTCATTTGCTTGAAGTAAATATGGTGAGTTGTTCAGGACCGTCTGGATGACCTTTGGTGAAATCTCTGTAGTGGTGTGGAGTGCTCTGATGCCATTACTGCCTCTGGAAGAACCTCAGTTGCCTTGGAAACAGATGAGCTGAGTGGTTGCGATTGGTATGGTGCATTAGAACTGAAAGTTCCACTTGCATTAGCTGCAAATGGTTGATTTGGATTTTGAAATGCCTTAGCAAGGTCCGCTATTGAGGCCATAACTGCCTGAAGAGTAATGGCAATATTTGGCTGATTTATAACTTGTCAGGTTTCAGGGGTGCTGACAAGATGTGCCTCTTCTGCCAGACCACCTTCCCAAAAACTCTGCATAAATGGATTGTTTTGCCTCAGAATCTGATATTCCGGGCTTTGTCCCTCCACAAGTGCATCAATTTTGCTTTGATTATCAGGAAATACAGTTTGCCTTTTGAGGCATGGTGAGGTGATGAGAGGAGGGGGCAATGACGCTGCAGCCATTTGTGACAGATTGATGTCCAATAGGCTTCGTGTCTCCTCACTTGCTGTGCTATGCGGGTCCTCGGTTGTACCACTGGGTCTGCCATAGCATTTGCTGTCACCTCAGGTTTATTATATTTTTATTTCTTGATGTTTGTGTTGCAGCAATTACAGCTTTTGAGTCAGCTTCATTCGGAAGTAATTTCCTCAGAATTGCATCCTGAAGCTGCTCTGCTGTGGCTTCATTTAGGGACATTGAGCTTATATCGGTTTTTGTTTCTTTTCTTACTTTTTGCTCTCTAATTACTTTTCTAGTCTGATATTTCTTCATTTTTTCTTATACTACTCCTGTATCTTTCTAGAGTCTTTTTTAATAATTAGAGTTTATTCTTAAACCACCCAAGTTGTGGAAATAAATAAATGTTTGAATGTTTTTTTGAGGTTAATGGATCTTGGAATTGACTATTAATGAAAACTCCCCCTTGTCGAAATGTGCCCAACCGGGTTTAAGGTGTTGCATCAGCCTCATCTCCAGGGCAGGAGTGGAGGGGTGGCGGTCATTGTCCGAGAAGACCTGCATGCTCACAGGAGCATTGCTCTGGAGATTGTTGGGTGTGAGTCCCTCCTCTTGAAGTTGGACTTAGGGGTTCAGTCGGGCCTGCTGCTCACGTACCTACCTCCCAGCTGCGTGACAACGGCTCGAGGCAATAGCCGGGTTGGTGGTGGAGTTAGCCATGTCACCAGGCAATTCCTGCAGGACTCTAGGAGGTAGGGATGTACATAAAATGGAAGAGCAGTTGTTTTGTGCCCAGAACAAGCCTTGGCATTCTGGACATTCTGCCTAACTCTTCAAGATCAGAACTGAAATCCAGAACATTTTACTTCTGATGGGTTTGGGCCAAAATAAAATTTGGGCCACCACAGGGCAGGCAGGGCCTTTGCCCTCTCCGCATCCTCAGCAGTTTTCAGCTTGGCCTTTCTCTATGGCCAGGCTCTCACCCACCCCCATCCTACCAGCACCTTGCCCTCCCTCTCCTCTGCCCTCAATGACCATCAACACCTTGACTCTCCCCAGTCACCGGACACAGCTGTGTGTCAGTCAGTGTCCAGACTGTTGTTGAACTCAAGTGCCTAACTTAGCGTTTCTCAACCTTGGCAAATAGAAAATGGATGGACTTCAACACCCAGAATTCCCCAGTTGGCTGGCTGGTGAATTCTTGAAGTTGGGTCTCCCATCTCCAATTTGCCAAGGTTGAAGGACACAGCCATAAGCCCATGTTCGCTTTGGGCACAGGCCTGCTGAAGTCAGGACTTCCACCTGAGGAATGTATTGCACATTTCTCATAGGATGAAGTCCACCTGGAGTTACAGAGACTTTTTCTATCAAGTCTTGAACCTTCTTCCTTCTCTTAATGATTGCTTGGTGAAGACTCTTGTTATGCCATTGAGCCTGAAAGCCCCTTGCAAGGGCTGACCAGTCTCTAATCTTTCTACTCAAAGCACCTTTGTTTGCACAGCATATCTTGAGATAAGGGGGGAGGGGCTGCTCTTAGCAAAACTTCCTGCCCAGGTTGAATATTTACATTCTGACCTGAGTGTAAACTTGCTGGAGATCCACAGCCAGCACTTCTCCTCCTTCCTTTAGCTCTTCATCTCCTGGACAATCGGGGACACCTCAAGACTGGAGGGGGCAAAGGGGGGGGGGCTGCTGGTAAGCCTACGTCCACCTTGAGAACGTGGTAAGGAGCCACTTCTTGGAGGAACATCTCCAGCACAACCTCTCCCTGCAAGCGACTCAGAGCTGGTTTTCCCAACTAAAATACAAGCTCCATCATCCCCAGACAAGCACCATGGAATGACAGAGGTCATCCGGCACCATTTTGGTTTAGCCTGGCAAGTAGTCTCAGCTAGGAATAACTTACCTGGGGTGCATCTTGTATGGCCAGAGGCCCAGATCTTCCCTTCTGGGCCAGAGGGGATTCTCCTGGGGCCCGGGGCCTTTTCACACCACACCAGCCAAAGGCTCCTGAGACCCCATCACTGACCCCTGTCAAAGCGGCCACATGGAGAACAGAGTGGTGGGGTGTGTGAACCTGTTGTCACCATGGAAAAAAGACATGAAGGAAGTTAATACCTTGCTACAAGAAGGAGGAGGAAAAGCTGCAAGAGGAAGGATTTGGGCCTTGTTAATAGTTAGTGAGTCCTGGATACACAGTAGTTCCTCAAGGGCTCAAATTCTCTCTCGACTCCCAGGAATAAAGGACGCCCCATGACAAACAGCCTTTGAAGAAGCTGGAGCCCATGACAAACAGCCTTTGAAATGGACTTGGGGTGCGGGGAACGGTGGCATGTCCTGCAAGGAGCAAATCCCAACTGGGTAAAAAAGTGGGACGTCGTAAAATAGAATGTGATTAGTACAGGAAAACAGTCTTTAGTGCAGCATCAGTGACTTCAAAACTTGAGCCAAAGTTTCAGACAGTTTTATTTTTGAGGCCCCCCAAGAGGTCCTGTTCTTTTCTCCAGACCACTGTTGCTCTCAACCTTGGCAACTTTCTAAGACATGTAGACCAACTCCCAGAATTCCCCGGGCAGCCATGCTGGTTGATGATTGCACTAAAGCAGCAGAACATTTATAACACATCAGGTCTAAAATATTCTGTTCACATCTTCTTCCTCTGAAGGCCGAAATGCATCCGTGTGCTTCTGGGCCAAGGGATTTGGAGGAGGTCTCCAGGGATGAGTCCAGGAGATTGGCGGTTTCTACCATCACCACCTCCTGCGGGCACTTCTGGCAACCAGTCCCGGTTGGCTCTGGGAGCTGCCTTCTGAGCTCCTCTGGGGGCTTCCTTCGGGAGACCTCGAGCAGGTGCCAGCAGGAAGGGTCCTTTTTGCCCTGGATTTTAGGAACTGCCCAGGACGAGATTCTTCTGGCCTTGGCTGACTTGAAATTTGACATCCTCTTCCGAGTCAGTTCCTTTCTCTGTCCCATCTTCCCAACACTCCCCCGGTTGATCTGTTTCCTAGTGCAATGGATCTTGAACCTCCGAACTCCTTCTTCTTTATGGTTGTCATGGATACTCCGTGCGCTTTTCTTGCTCCAGACAGAGGCACCACCGCTGGGATGCCAGGTCCCCTTCCCCAGCACACCTCTCTCCAAATTCCTGAATCGCCTTTCTCGTTTCCAGAGCCTCCCCTTGCCCAAAGTTTCTCAGCTCTCTGTCCTCGCATGGCCCTCCTGTCACCTTCAACAAAAGGCCTCAGCAATTCCTTGGATTCCCCCTCCCTCATTTTATCAGCTCCCCCTCCCTTTTCCTCTGAAGACCCAGGCCCAGCTTGCTGCGCCTCCCTTCCAAGCCCTACAAGGCCAGGTCATCTGGGCTCTGCCCTCCTGGAAGTGGGTGAAATGCCCTTCCCGTGTGCTGAGCAGAATGGTGGCCGTGGTGTTCCCCATAGATTTGGATTCTTCTTCACCCAGCAGCAGTGAATCATGTCTAAGGTCTTGCCCAACGGAGGCAATGGTTTCGGGCATTGGGAGAGCTATTTCGACCATGCTTTCGAGCATCTAAAGATTTTGCCTAAACATTTTCTCTAAACATTTCCAAGAAAAACAAAGCAATCAAAAAAACTCAATTGCCGAAAGGTTCAGGATGCATTTGCTTCTGTTTATGCCTTGACAGAGTCATGCTGCTTTCTCCAAATATGTGTCACACAGAAAGTTTGTTGGGAAAGAAGTTTCTGGAAATGCCAAAATTTTGAAAGTACCGTCTAGAGAGCTGCTGAACCAGCCGGGTCAGTTTCACAAGATGAAAGAGAGAAGGAGTTCGGTTTCAGGAAGAGGATGCATTTCTGGGGCTGGCCAGGACCGACATGTTTGAACATGGTCAAGGGAAATTCCCATCCTCATCAGGCACTCCTGTATTTCTTTGGTATCACTTTCATTGCTGTTTAGGTCCATGTTTTGGTTGTATCCTGAGCCTGAATTGCATCTGCTCAGGGGGTTTCCTGTTGCAGAAATCCTTATCCCCCACTCAAAATCCCAAACCAGTCTGAAATCTTGAAGAGCTTCTTCTTGTTTAGGGGTCTCCAAAGTTGGCAACTTTAAGACTTGTGGACTTCATCTCGCAGAATTTTTTTCTGGGATGCACTGAGCATGCACATCACACCTTCACAAAGAGGCACTTGAAATTTTCACAAGAGGCCACAACATTTGGTTACCAGGATTCTGTTAAAAAAATTAAAATATCATGAATTCATTTCAGTCAAATAGGTTGCAGCTTATTATGATAGAGCCCAATGCATGTGCTGGCTGGGGAATTCTGGGAGTTGAAGTCCACAAGTCTTAAAGTTGCCAACTTTGGAGACCCCTGCTTTAAAAATATGGATTTG